>PVJI01004993.1:80498-101792 GCA_004026765.1 Micronycteris hirsuta
TTGTGAATTGTGCTGCTATGAACATAGGAGTGCAAAGGTTCTTTTGAATTGGTTTTTCAGGATTCTTAGGGTATAATCCCAGTAGTGGAATTGCTGGGTCGAAAGGCAGTTCCATTTTCATTTTTCTGAGGAAGTTCCAGACTGTTTTCCACAATGGCTGCACCAGTCTGCATTCCCACCAACAGTGCAGTAGGGTTCCCTTTTCTCCACATCCCCTCCAAAAGTTATCTGTTGCTTTGTTGATGATGGCCATGCTGACTGGTGTGAGGTGGTATCTCATTGTGGTTTTAATTTGCATCTCTCTGATGGCTAATGATGTTGAGCATCTTTTCATATGATTCTGGGCCCTCCGTATGTCTTTTTTCGAGAAGTGTCTGTTCATGTCTTTTGCCCATTTTTTATTTGGGTTTTTTGTCTTCCTGGAATGGAGTCATATGAGTTCTTTATATATTTTGGAGATCAGACCTTTGTCTGAGGTATCATTAGCAAGGCCTTTTTTTTTACACCTTCAGGCTCTGTTTTCTTTGGAAGGTGCTCCACTCAGGATGGGGACCTTTAAAGGAAAGGAGAAGGTAGCAGAAGTGTACGTTTAGCATGTTGTTGCTTCTGAACTCTTTTCCATTTCTCTCAAGTATTAACTATTCCTTATGATTTACCTGAAATGATATCTATTCCATGAATCTTGATCGTGTATGTATGTGTGTAGGAAGAGAAGATCTTTGGGATGCAACATCTCTCACCTATGAATCAGAAAGTATGTTCCTCTCTAATAATAATTAATAGTAATGGCAATCATTTACTGTGTTTCAAGCACTGTGCTTAGTATTTTATATGTATAACTTTGTGCTTAATACTCATATCCTTGATAAGAGACCAAGTCATTCAGTCTCTCTAGTTCCTTTCCCCATAGGGTCTGTATATTTGTTAGTTGTTTTTACTTTTTCATCCCTACAACCAGCCCCTGAGCTCCATAAGTGTAAAGACCTCATCGCTTGCTTACCAGTACATCTTAAGGATCCATCCAGGTCAATGCCAGCTCACAGCAGGTGTTTAGGGGAAAAAATGTTGAATAGAAAGATGAATGAATGAAGGAAATAATTTCAAGATGTCACTATGTTGATTAAAAACTTGAAAAATATTTTCAATTAGAAAACATGTTATAACAATAAAATATTAGAAAGATTTTAAACAGAATATTTTATGTTAAACATATAGCAATGGTAGCTCAAAGATAAACAGTAGGCATGAATAACAGAAAACTTTGATCTGAAAAAAGGGCTTTTCATTTTTATATTTTTAGAAGACAAAATCTGATATTCATAAAGCAGCTAACTCATATTCATATTTTTCCCATGATATGATTCATTACTGATTTTATGAACATTTGTGTCCTTCTCAAAGAAAACAAAAACTATACAATGGTCAAAGAAAGTAAAATCAATGTGATATATGAAGAAGCAAAATAAATAGCCTAGAGAAATATCAACATTCCTTTAACAATCAATCACTAATAATATGTCAGCAAGCATGAGGTCATCCTTAACTGGCAGTTCCACGGAAATAGATCATTTAAGTAAGGAAGGCAGTCTCACTAAATTGAACACATATATCAACAATTGCTTGAGTATTTCACAAAACTGAAAGACAGCTGCATAAAATAAATATATAATAAAGAAAACTACAGCGTGTGAATTAAAACACTAGTTTTTCAAAGTGGTTTTGGACTGAGTCTTCAATTATACTTAACAAACTTAATTTTAAATAAGCCATCATAGTTTTCTCTTCAAAGTAAAAGATTTGTCTTTAAATAGAAGAAATGTTCTTAGCCTAGTCTGCTTAGAAGTAGACTTCTTTTGAGGGGAGAGGAAAGTATTTTTACTCTGAGCATTACAAAATATATATTAACAAAAGTGTTTTAGGCATGAATAATACACGAATTAATCTTTTTCTGCCATATGTGTACAAACACTATTGGTCCTTATATGACAATGAGAAAAAGAGATGAACTACAATTCTTCCAACTGTTTCAGTAAATACTAGTTATAATAATAGTCACAGTAATAGAACTTATTCTTCTTTTATCATAATATAATGATAGGTATCCAAGGATACAGAAGTTGAAAATAACTATTTAAATGAATAATTCTATTAAGAAATTGGTAAAAAAGAAAAAAAGCAAAAAAACAAGGTTTCAGTTTTAAGTTATAGGTGAGTCTTCTGCAAGTTTAAACAGAGAAAGCATGGAGAAGAGGATGATTCTAAAATCTTTATTATTGCAATAAAGAATGTTATCTTCTTCAAAGAACTTTTACATCTGGAAATTTGGGGAGTGAGGAGATAGAAAAAATACATTGGAAGAAGAAGTGGTCCTGCAAATCTCCAGTTCAATATATATGTAATCAATTCTTAATCTGACTTCCCGTTGCTTTAAAATCACATCTAAGTACACCACAAACATTCTAAAGAGATCCCAGAAGGGTTTACTAGGAAAGATACACACCATCAACTCCATCGGCACCCTCAAGACTGTGTAAGAGATAGCTACAGAGAGCAAATGGATGGTCATCAGGTGGGAGGGGGTTGAGGGCTAGATGCAAAAGAGGAAGGGGTTGAGAAGTACGCATTGCCATTTATAAAAATAGTTACAGGGATGTAAAATACAGCATAAGAAACATAGCAAATAAGTTCTAATTATTATGGTGCCAGATGGGTACTAGATTATCAGGGTGATTGTTTAGTAAGTTATATAAATGTCTAATCACTATGTTGTGCACCTGAAACTAATATAATATTGTATATCAACTCTAACTGAAAAATAAAAACAATTTAAAGACTCTATGAGAGAGAAAAGGAAAGATGAGTGTTTATGAACTGAGTTGTACTAAGTGTAGATATCCTACTAAAATTTTACATCCTCCCTTTGCAAATGAGGATAAAGGTTGCTTTTCTCATCCAAGTAAGAAGGCTATGAGAGAACCATGCGCAGAGATTGGGGTGCACACAAGAAGACAAGATGGCATCCCCTTGTCAGGGGAGCATGTACTGACAACCCTCTTGATCATTTGTAAAGAAGGAAGAGAGAAGTAGAGAGAGAGAGCAAAGTGAAGAGAGGAGACAGCAGTGGGACAGCCGACATCCAAACAGTCTGGCATGATAAGGATGTGGGAGTTTTCCATAAGCCAAATTGGAAAGTACATCAAGCAGCCACTTCAGAAGCTGATTCCAGCAGCAAGAGCAATGGATATGCTGAGGGGAAAGAGCTGAGGAACATATAAAGAGAATTGCTTCTACATTATGAAACTTGGGCAACCTCCTCAAAACCCCCAATGATCTCACACATGCTTTACATGAAAAAGTCACCCTTTAGATGCCAGCCATACCCATCTCATTGAAAGTCAAGGGGATTTGATTACAAGGCCACTAGTTGGGTAAGAAGATTTCTGCCCATTTCCCCATCTCCGATCCTTAAAAATGTCAAGGGAGAGCTAATTATGCTCATCTTCACACCAAGACCCTCAGGCTGAGATTTAACCATCATTATGCAGAAAAAAATAATATGAGCATAAAATATTATTTAAATTGTAAAGGACTGCACTGGACTTTTTTTTTTTAACCTAAAATTGATCAGAAAGTTGTAAGATTGGCTGAGATGTAACTAAAACAGAAAACAAAAATTTCACACAGTATGTTTGAAGGTAGGAATTAGAATTTTTAAATGATGTAAATACCATCATGTAGTTGCAAATATTTAATAAATTACTTACATACACAAATTTCTAATAGTTGCCAGACTAATTCATTTTAGCATATAATCTGGTCAAACTTCTCTGATGGTACCATCTAAACATATTTTGGTAAAGACACAGAGTAGTTTCTCTTAACACAAACAGTAAAAGTTTAGTAACATTTCCCTCCCTTGATCTTGAATTCATCCGTTATTAATTTCACTAAAATCTTCTTGGGCTAATTCATGTTTAAGCCTTAACCCTTTAGTGTGTATTTGTGTGCTTTCATTTGTCTCAAGTTTATCTTTTCTAGTTTGAAAGAGTGAGTCCCAGTAAATAAGTCAATGTTAACATCCATTGTCTTCATGATTTCTTACTCTTAGGTGATCGATACTCCCAAATTTCATCTCTTCTATCTCACAGTCCTGTGTTTTAAGATCTTGTCACACATATAAAAGGATCCAAACTTCATATCGCATTTGGATTAAATCTGTCAAAGGCAACACAATTTTTGGCCGAGATGGGAGAGAGCTGGTCAGCGTTCCTTTAACCAGGTGACCCACACAAGGTCTTAAATTGATGACATGATTGTGGAGTTCACTCACTTAGCTGATAATTCATTTATAGCTTAGGTAAATAAATGCAATGTTCCATTTTTTAAAAAGAAACATTTTATTGGCTGAGTGAACGAATACAATATCCTGTAACAAACATATGTTATCAGTTTTCTAGCCATCACACACTTCATATATAAGTATTATATTCCTGGGACATTGACCCAAAATATTTGTTGTTAAGTAATTAAATATCTTGGGGTTTTATTGCCTTAGCAAACACAAAGAGAGGAGCTCATATAATTCTGATAAAAATGGAATATGTATATGTATTTTTTTACTTAAGTAACTCTATTTCTATTTGGCTCTCTTTCCAACATGACTCTTAGTTTTAGAACCATTATAATTACAGAAATGTGAATAATTTCTCATCTTTCCTTTATGTTACTTGGAAGAGCAGTTTCACATGTTACTTAAGTATTAATGTCATGAGAGGAAAATGAGGTCAAAATTATTTTCTTTTCTAGGCTTCTTACCTAATTCTAATGTAACATACTTCTGTACAACTAAGGTCAGTCAAAGTAAAGCCTATAATGTCTGATCCTTGCTAATAGAAGCTATATTTTCTCTAAATTATCTTCAGCTCTGTTACAGTATTCTTGAGAACCAGCAGTTCCACATGCAGCTAATTCAGCAGTTGAGAGCAATGTAAGATAAGTGCTTTCTTGTTTTGTTTCCAATATCCTTCTTAAAGCAAATATTTCTTGATCCTATTTAGTGTCACATGGAGAAAATATCATCTAAGTAAGTAGCCTTTTAGGATTTTAGATGCTTTCCTGTATCAACACTAAAGCACAAAGTCACCAATTCAATATTTCTGTAAATATTGACTGTTTACTATATGTAAAAACATGTGCTGGGGATTGAAGGAAGAACAAGCTAAGTCACTGCAATGAATATCTTCAAAGTTGAATTATAAAAGGACTGAATAATTGTAAATAAAGCAGCTTTCTTTAAAACTTTAATGATAATTTTTTATTATATTCAGTACACCTTTTTTAAGTTGTAAATAAAGTTACATATTTCAAATCTTTATTGTATTCTCAACAAGTTAAACTTCTATACAAGAGTCCTTCTGTTCTCAGACATAAACTTAACTCCTATTGCCTCAAGAAATGAAGACATAGGTGTCACTTGCCACGACTAGAGAGAAAGACGGTGCCAGTTGCATCCTGCTCCTACTTGGTTTACTGATCCTTCCAATCCAAGGAATTTTCATTTTTAAATATTTTGCATATTTTCAGAACAAGTTTTATATTTTACAGAATGATAGAAGATAAAAGTAATTTCTCAGAATGTACATCATCATATATTCAGCTGCATGGTATAGAAAGCCCAAAGCACCAGAACTTTACCTCTTTCATATGAGAAGTCAAGAAGACCAACCTAGAGAGAAAGACAGTGCAATGATGTGGTGAGAATCCTCCCTGATAAATTGGGTGTACTTTTAAAGAATGATGGAGTACAAAACAGAGCGCAAAGAATTCTATGCTTTCAGTGTTCAAGAAGGCTTGGTAAGGAATCCGTGCTTATTGGAGGTACTTAATAAATTTTAATTCTTTATTTCTAGTTTGAAAACATTAGGATCTAGTGAAAAATATGAGCTAGTGGCAAGCCCCAGTTAGTAAGAACTCTCTGTTAACAAAAAAAACACTTTAACCCAAATCATGCTGGGGAAATGGAGACTCATCATACTATTAGGAAACAGAGATTCTAAAAATAATTTGCTGTTTAATTTTAAAGAAATATATGATATCTACATTAATCTAAAAATATACATATTAAAATGTTATTCAAAAAGTAAACTATATATTGTTCAAATTTGTTTCTTGTTGAAATTACTCATTTTTCTTGGAAAAAATTATGGATTGAGTTTTCTCTTTACATTTGGGTAGAGCCCTGTTTTCCTATTTCTGTATTACATTTTCAAGGCTAACATAAATATCCATTTTTTTTAATTTCTTCTTTTACATTTATTCCTTGAACATCTAATCTTCAGAATTCAATTCCAAATGTTTAAGCTACAAATGTAAATACTGAGCTTCTTATGACTAAAATTATTAATAAAAGCTTCGGTCTTTGCAGCTACATTACAAAATTATCTTCCACTTGTCACTCTTCTCTCCCTCAGCTTCTTCACACACTTAATTGTCTCAGACACACTCCAACAACAGAAAAAACATTTGTAAATCAAGGAAAGGCTACAGAGTTAATATATGAACACAAAAATGGAAAGGAAGGGAAGGAAGGAAGCAGTGGGGAACCAGGTGAAATACAGAAGTGGAAAAGTGGGAGGATGAGAGAAGCAAAAAAACATGCAATGACAAAGTGAATGAAGGAGAGGCACTGAGACAACTGTTGACTAAGTTTCCACAGAATCTTTGTCTGTCTCTTTCGTTAGTGGTTTAAGGGAGAACCTTTATTAAGTTTACATCAAGCCTCAGAGCACTGCATACATTGTAATACATTTAGCAGGTACTAAATGATATTTTTAATTACTTTTTAAAAACCTGCATTTCTTTATAAATCCAAATACAATTGTTGATATAACTATGAAATGAATTAAGTATGTGTAATTATACTGTGACATGTACAATTGACTTCTAAGGAATGCTGTTACATTTACTACTTGCATAATTGCAGGTTTTTCTTCTAGTTAGATCGTGACATATGAACATACCTAAGCAAACTGCATGGTCATAGCTTTTCCCAGAGTTAATCTATATTTGGTTAAATGTATTGAAGTATAAGAGTTTTCTCTTTTAACTTTAGACATGTTCTTAATCTGTTCTTAATTTTCTGCTATTTAGTTTTACAAGATGCAGTATTGTAGAATGTAGTGCTACTTATTTCTAAAATGGCATAAAACTGTTTGTACAATAATTGAGCCAAGTCTTATATGAAATTCATTTTTTGTTCATTTCTCCTCTAATAGAAGCCCACTGTAATGCCCACAATTTAACCTAAAAGAAGTCAAACAAATACTTTAGTGCCCAAACCACAAGAAGCAAAAACAAAAACCATAGACATCCAATTTTTTAAAAAATACTTAATTGTTTAAATTATTAATATGGGAATAAATTAATATATTTCCTAAATCTAAGTATCTATTGGAGTCTGAATTTTTCTAGCTTTCCTTTCAAAATGAAGGATGGATCACACAATATTTTTTCCATCTGTCAGAACAAAGAAAAGATCAACACAGACATAATAGGTACTTATTTCCTTTATTTGTAGGAGTGCTAGTATAGAAATAGACTTACCTGAAAACAAAGAGGGACAAAAAGAAAATATTTTGTTATGGAAAAAACTCTGGCCTCAGAGTCAGATGAAAAGAGTCCTACACCTGCTCCACCACCACTCTAGGTCGGTTTCACCTCTGAACTGATGGGACAAATCAAAGACTTTTAAATTGTGTTCCGGAGTGACTGTAGGGGTTCCACAAATCTTTTATCTTAGTTTAATATATATGTAACTGTGGTAAAACACACATAACATAATTTACCAACTTAATTATTTTTAAGTGCACAGTGTAGTAGTATTATATATAGTCACATTGTTGTGCAATCAGTTTCCAGAACTTTTTTTTTTTTGGAATTTTTTTTTTAAGATTTTATTTATTTGCAGAGAGAGGAATGGAGGGAGAAAAAGAGGGAGAGAAAGAGCAATGTATGGTGGCTCCTCACATGGCCCTCACTGGGGACCTGGCCCGCAACCCAGGCATGTGCCCTGACTAGTAATCGAACCGGGACCCTTTGGTTCCCAGCCCGCGCTCAATCCACAGAGCTACACAAGCCAGGGCAAGTTTCCAGAACTTTTTCATCTTGCAAAATTCAAACTCTGTACCCATTTAACACCTCCCCACTTCCCCTTCTCCAAACTCCAGTAAACACCAAGTTAATTTCTGTTTCTTTAAGTATGACGACTCTGGATATCTCATATACGTGGAGTCATACAGCATTTGTAATTTTGACTGGCTTACTTCACTTAGCATGATGTCCTCAAGTTTCATTCATATTGTAGCACAAATCAAATTTCATTCCCTTTTCAGGGTGAATAATATTTCATTGTATGTATATACTACATTTTTGTTATCCATCCATTCATTGATGGGCATTTTGGTTGCTTTTACCTTTTTACTATCATGAATAATACTATGAACATGGGTTTAGAAATATTTCTTTAAATTTTAAAATATATTTAAGAACTTAAGCTAGCAATGAACAATGAATATTAAAATGTGTTATAAGCCAAAGTTTCACCTGTTGTGTTATCTCCAGTATATGAATGTGTTTTCGTTAAAACCCTTTTGATCAAGACAGAAGAGTAGGTAAATGCTGGGCTTGCCTCCTTCCACAACCACAGCAAAATTACAACTAAACTATGAAACAACCATCTTTGAGGACCACCTGAAGTCTAGCTGAACAGAAGTCCTATAACTAACGATATACAGAAGAAACCACATGAGAGTAGTGGGGGGGCGGGGTCAGAGATGCCAAAGATGCTGGTCCCTCACCCACGTGTGGTGGTTAAAATTGGGAGGGGTATCTTGGCTGTAGAGGTCCCTCCTGATGAATGAGCTGTCCAGCACCGTACCTGCCTCCTCAGCCCAGGATTCCAATGCTAGGAAGAAAAGTCCCTATAACTCTGGCTGTGAAAAGCAGCAGAAATTGTGGGTGCATGAGATGGAGGGCTTCTAGAGTCCCAGATGTTCCTTTAAAGGGCCCACACACCAACACACTCAGACTCACTTTCTCTGAACTCCAATGCTGGGGCTTAGCTCAAAAGGCAATGGGGACATATGAGGAGAAACTGAATTGTCTGACTGCATGGCGAGGGGCAGCTGGAGGTGCTGGGAGGGTCATTATTCCTTTGATGAGCCCTCTTCCTGAAGGTACAAGTGGGTGCCATATATTAGTCTCCATCAACCTAGCTAACACCATTGACCGGACCCTGGTGAATACCTAAGGCACCACCTTACCTAATGCGTAGGCCCCACCATGGTGCTTTTAGTGGATGTTCCATACAGTCAGCCAGTCTTGCCTCATGCTGTGGACTTTCCTAGAATCTCTTAAAGATTCACAAACTCCAAATGACATTTCACCTTGTGTCTAATACATTTTTCTAAGTGGTCTCAGGCCTGGCACTAGTGGCAGCTGACCTTGGTTTGTAGTTGGCCTCTCAAAGGTACCTCCAAAGCCATTGCATAGACATCTTTGTAGTTATGTCAGGTAACCCTGGACAGGGAACAGGCAAAGAAGGACCTTGGCCTATATCAGAGCCCCTACCAAGAATCCCCAAAACCAATGCAACCAGTGGCCAACTTCAGAGTACCACCTAATAACCTCCACAAGTGACAAACCCAAGGGCAGTCTTGACAGATACCAGAGCCCCGCTAAAGTGAGTCCTGATCTGTAAGGTCAGCTCCTAAACAACAGATCCTCTGCTGTTGTCATGAACAGTCCCCACAATCAATCAACCTGAGGGTCAATCCCTCTTACCGGTGTGCCAGCAGCAATCAAGTCTCAACTACAACAGAAAGACACACACAACCGACACCAAGAACACACCTAGAACACCCAGCTCAGATGATCAGGGAGACTGTACAACTGGGGTAACAGGACATCTGCTACATAAAGCCACTCTACAAAGATCAGGAGACATGGCAGCTGTACCGAATACATAGAAGGAAACACAGGGAGGTAGTCAAAATGAGGAGCTGAAGAAACATGCCCCAAATAAAAAAGCAGAACAAAACTCCAGCAAAAGAACTAAATAAAATGGAGACAAGCAATCTACAAAGAAGCAGAGTTCAAAACAATGGGTGTAAGGATGCTCAATGATCTAGTGAGAACTTCAACAAGGATATAGAAAACAGAAAATGAGATAAAAACCATTAAAAACAGCCAAAATTAAAGAATACAGTAATAGAAATGAAGAATGCATTATAGGGAATCAATAGTAGGGCAGATAAAATCAGCAATTTTAAAGATAAGGTAGCTGAAAACACCCAATCATAACAGCAAAAAGAAAAACAAATCCAAGAAAATGAGGATAGCTTGACGGACCTCTGAGAAAACTTCAAGTATACTAACAATGGCATTAGAGAGATACCAGAAGGAAAAGAGAAAGAGCAAAGAATTAAAAACCTATTTAAAGAAATAAAGACTGAAAATTTCCCTAAAGTGGTGAAGGAAATAGACACACAAGTCCAGTAAGCACAGAGTCCCAGACAAGATGAACCCAGAGAGGCCCACACCAAGGCATCATAATTAAAACACCAAAGGTTAAAAACAAAGAGAAAATCTTAAAAGCAGCAAGAGAAAAGCAATTAATTATCTACAAGGAAGTTCCCATGACCATCAGCTGATTTTTGAACAGAAACTTTGCAGGCCAGAAGGGATCAGAACAAAATATTCAAAGTGGTGAAAAATAGGGACCTACAACCAACATTACTTTACTCAGCAAAGCTATCATTTAGAATCGAAGGACACACAAACAGCTTCACAGACAAGAAAAAGCGAAAGCAGTTTATCACTACAAACCCAGTATTATAAGAAATGTTAAAGGGTCTTCTTCAAGAGGAAGAAAAATATACAAAAAAGATGAATAATAAAATGGCAATAAATACATATCTATCACAATTACTTTAAATGCAAATGAATTAAATGCTCCAAACAAAAGACATAGGGTGGCTAAATGGATAAGAAAATAAGACCCTTACATATGCTGTATACTGGTGACTCACTTCAGGTGGAAAGAAACATAGACTGAAAGTAAAGGATTGGAAAAAATATTTCATGAAAATGGAAATGGAAAAAAACTGGGGTAGCAATGCTTACACCAGACAAAATAGACTTGAAAACAAAGGCTATAACAAGAAGCAAAAAAGGACTCAGCAATTCCACTTCTGTGTATTTATCTGAAGAAAACCGAAACATTAATTCAAAAAGACATATGCATCTATATGTTTATTGCAGCATATTTACAATATCCAGACAGGGCAGCAACCTAAGTGTCCCCCAGTGGGTGAATAAAGAGGTGGTGCATATATACAATGAAATACTACTCAGCCATATAAAAGAATGAAATTTTACCATCTGCAACAACATAGATGACCTAACAGGTATTATACTAGGCGAAATAAGTCAGACAGAGAATGGAAAAGACCATATGATTTCACTTATACGTAAAATCTAAAAGACAAACAAAACAGAAACAAAGTCATAGATACCAAGATCATTTTGATGGTTGCCAATTAGGAGGGAGTCGAGGGGATAGAGCAAACAGGAGAAAGATTTAAGAAGTACAAATTGGTGGTTACAAAGTAGCTATGGAGATGTAAAATACAGCACAGGGAATATGGTCAATAATGTTGTAATAATTACATATGGTGTCAGGTGGGTACTAGATTTATCAGGGTGATCACTTCATAAGTTTATAAATGTCTAAGCATTGTGTTATATATGTGAAACTAATATATTGTATGTCAACTGTAATTGAAAAATAAAAAATTACTTAACAACCTTGAAAAGGATGATTAGCCTGCTTTCATGCTCAAGTATATCTGAATTTTTGTAAATATGCCACTAGCTATAAAGCTTATACTGTGTCGCCGGCCTTTTATTTCAGTCCAGGCCTGTATGTGCCCGCCATGTACGGAGAGCGCACCGCTAAAACACTCAGGCAGCATCCGCAATTGCACACGGGTCAACATTGCGGCATCGCAGCTTTGCCCGTGTTTTCCATTGCATAGTAATTTGTACAACTAAATGTATATGATATCAAATGATTATATCATACTATGATTTTATGATACTGTATAGGAGTTATTTGTTGATTTACTTTTGTATTTCTGACAAGAATACCAGCCATTGTTACATAATGATAGGAGACCTTTTTAATGGTTTAGACGAATTATCATTTATTAGCTTATAATATACCCCCCAACTTAGTCAACCTGGCGAACTCCCACACATCCTTCACTGTGGTGCGCCATCTCCTCTAGGCAGCTCCATACAATTCTCTTCCACAGCCTCACAAACAACTGCTCTTTCTTCTTTTGTTTCACCACTGTAGCCTATACATTACCACAAACTTCTTTTGGGTATCTTTTGATGTTTTGTTGCTTTTATTTTCATGAATCTAATTTTCCCTCATAGCTATAAATTTCTTAAGGGTGAAAGTTGTGTCTTTACTCATCTGTATCTATATATCATTGTATAATAATCATTTAATTAAGTATTTATGAGAGAGTGAGACTTTATTAAATTAAATTTAAGCCTCAAAGGACTTAACTATGTAACAGACTTAGTAGGTGCTTCATAAAGTCTTAATTATGTATGATCCATGCATGAATAGACAAATGTTAAGGGTGCCTGCTCTTCTAAATAGTTCATTTGATGAGCATTCTAAGATTCCAAAATTATCTGAGGTTTAAAAAATAGTTACTATTTACAACTTACCTGTGTGATTCAGAATTTTCTCTGAACTGTACGACTAAAGCAAAATACAGGAAAAAAATGAATGTTGTGTCTAACATGATTACTGCCAAGTTCAGATTTTTTTAATTGTATGTTATTGATTATGCTGTTTCAGTTGCCCCAATTTTTCCAGCTTTATCCCACTCCACGCAGCATGCCCAACTCACTCAGGCAATGCCCACACCATTGTTCATGTCCATGCATATGTTCTTTGGCTACTCCGTTTCCTATAGTGGATCTTACATTCTCCGTGGCTATTTTGTAACTATCTATTTGTACTCTAATCCCCTCACCTCTTGACCCTTTCTGCCACCAGCCTCCTCCCATCTGCCACCATCAAAACCCTCTCCATATCTATGATTCTGTCTCAGTTCATCTTATTTGCTCAGTTTGTTTTTTAGATTCAATTGTTGATAGATATGTATTTAACCATTTTATTGTCATAGTTTTGATCTTTTTCTTAAATAAGTCCCTTTAATATTTCATATAATAATGGCTTGGTGACAGTGATCTCCTTTAGTTTTTTCTAGTCTGGGAAGCTCTTTATATGCTCTCAGTTCTAAATGATAGCTTTGCTGGGTAGAGCAATCTTGGCTGAAGTTCCCTGCTTTTAATGACTTTGAATATTTCTTGCCAATCCTTCTAGCCCCCAAAGTTTCTGTTGAGAAAGCAGCTGACAGTCTTATGGGAATTCTCTTGTAGATAACTAACTGCTTTTTCTCTTGCTGCTTTTATGATTCTCTCTTCATCTTTAACCTTTGGCATTTTAATTATGTTGTGTCTTGGACTAGGTGTCCATACAGTTTGGGACTCTGTTCTTCCTGGACTTGCATGTCTATTTATTTCACCAAATTAGGGAAGTTTTCTTTAAATTAGTTTTTCAAATAGATTTCCAATTTCTTTACTTTTAATTATATTTTATTAATTATGCTATTCTATTTGTCCTGATTCTTCCCCTTTGCCTCCCTCCACCCAGCACCCCCCACTCCTTAAGACAATCTTTCCACCCTTGTTCATGCCCATAGGTCATGCATGCAAGTTATTTGTCTACGTCCTTTCCTATATTGTACTTTAAATCCCCATGGCTATTCAGTAACTTCCTATTTGTACTTCTTAATTCCCTCACCTCTCAACCATTCTCCCACGACCCCTCCCTCTCTTTATCTTTAACCTTTGGCATTTTAAGTATGATGTGTCTTGGAGTGGGCTTCTTTGTGCCCATCTTATTTGGGACTCTCTGTGCTTCTGGGACTTGTGTGTCTATTTCCTTCACCAAAGTAGAAAAATTTTCTTTCATTATTTTTTCAAGTAGATTTCCAGTTTCTTGCTCTTCTCCTTCTGGCACCCCATGATGAGAATGTTGGAATGCTTGAAGTTGTCCCAGAGGCTGCTTATACTGTTCTCATTTTTGGAGATTCTTTTTTTCTTTTCATTCTGATTGGTTTTTTTTTTTGCTTCCTTATGTTCTAAATCATTGATTTGATTGTCACCTTCAACCACTCTACTGTTGTCTCTCTATAAATTGCTTTTTATTTTAATTAGTGTATCTTTCATTTTTGACTGGTTCTTTTTTTATGCTGTTGCCGTCCTCACTGAGTTCCTTGAGCATCATTATAACCAGTGTTTCAAACTCTGCATCTGATGGATTGCTTATCTCCATTTTGTTTACTTCTTTTTTCATGGAGTTTTGATCAGTTCTCTCATTTGGGCCACGTTTCTTTGTCTCCTCATTTTGGCAGCATCTCTGTGTTTGTTTCTGTGTGTGAGGAAAAGCTTCTATGACTCTTTGTCTTGGTAGTGTGGCCTAATGTAGTAAGTGTCCTTTAGGGTTCAGTGGCACAGCCCCTTACCAACCAAACTGGGTACTCAAGGTGTGCCTTCATGTGGGCTGAGTACACCCTCCTCTTTTATTGAGTTGCTGTTGGCAGGTCAATGGGAGGGATTTATCCATGCCACTCAGCTTCAAGGATGGGCTTTGAGCACTGACCACCAACCCCTGCCCTCCATGGAAGATCAGTTGTGCAGGGGCAGGATGGTAGTGTTCTGACATAGTATCTGGCTATCCACTGGGTAAACAGGCTCTGGAGTTTCCCAGTGGTGCAGGCCAAGGTCAGCCCCAACCTGTGTTTTTCCCAAGGTCACCCTGCCTGAACTATAAAGTAATCTGAAATAGCTGCTGCTTTTCCTGGGTTTGGAGATATCCAGGCAAAGCCAAGCTGTAAATCTAGACTGGCTGGTGCTAGTCCTGGCCCTGGAGCCACTTAGGAAGAGGTATGGGGGTTGGGGACTCACTGAGCCTGGCTGTTGCTTGTTTGGAAGGATTTAGAAAACTGTGAAGCATGATCCAATACCAGCCCTTCATATGAAAAGCAACTTGGGTGGGCCCATTAAGTTGAGTGGAACAGAGCTTCAGGGGATTGCCAGGGCAGGGAAAACAGTGTTAGGTTGGTGGAGTCTCAGATACAGCACCAGCCTGCCAGCTCTGTGGCTCTGTGCATAGAATGTTCAGAAAAGGGACGATGGCTTCTGCCCATCTTTCTACCTGGGAGAGATCTGTCCCCCAGCTCTCATCTTTATGCCAGAAACTTCAGTGTCTCCCTATATGCCACTGGTGTCTTTCAAGCTGCTACTCTGGTGCTAGAGTTCAGAGTAAGTGAATCTAAATAAGTACATGTGTAACTCCTTAAGAGTAACTGCTTGAGGCGTTAGCAGTTTCTTCCACCGGCTCAATTCCCACTGGTTTTTGCAGCCAGATGTTATAGGGATTTATGTTGCTGACACTGGAACACTGCACTGGGAGCCTGATGTGGGGCTAGGACTACTCACTCCCAAGATATCCCTCCTGAATTTTTGTCCACGACTTGTGGATGTGGGACCAACCCATTCTGTGTCTCCACCTCTCCTACCAGTATGGATGGATGTGGTTTCTCTAATTCCATGGGTATCAGACTTTCATTCAACTCAATTTCTGATGGTTCTGAGTGATGGCTGTTCTATATTTTAGTTGTAATTTTTATTTGGTTGTATGCAGAGGCAAGTGTTTACCTATACCGCTATACAGACCAAAAGTTTCCATATTCAGAGTTTTAGACATTTGTATTCAAAACAAATTCATTGTCTTATTAGGATCAAAAAACAATGCTATTGGAAATATAATTTATAAGATAGATTTATACTAATTAAATTCCATTTTTAAGTATATTTTATTGGCCTGGCTGGTGTAGCTCTGTGGGTGGAGTGCAGGCTGCGAACCAAAGGGTCACCGGTTTGATTCCCAGTTAGGGCACATGCCTGGGTTGCGGGTCAGGTCCCAAGTGGGGGCCATGTGAGAGGCAACCGCACATTGATGTTTCTCTCCCTCTCTTTCTCCTTCTCTTCCCTTCTCTTTGAAAATAAATAAATAAATAAATTTTTTAAGTATATTTTATTGATTATGCTATTATAGTTATCCCATTTATTTTCTTCACTTTGTCGTCCTACGTCTAGTACCTCCATTCCCTCTAGCACTCCTAATGCGGACCCTGGCTCATGGCGTCTGCGGCGTTGTGGCTGAGACGAGACAAATTCACACAGACTACCAAATCCTGTGGAGGAAAAGAGACAGCACAGCCACTCTTCAAGAGAAGAGCACCCCGACCCTTGCCTTGACAGACTTTTTTTGCTTTTCTGGGCACATTACATTGAGGATGGTCCTCATTTACTATGCACAGGTTCGCTTTAGGTGGTTACCTTTTACAGAAAACAGAGGGTGTTGCTAATTACATCAAAAAGGAAGGATATTTGCAAATGTAAAGGGAAAAGTGGTTGAACTGGTTACGCTCATCCTTGGAAGGTTTAGCATAGATTTTAGGAAGTTACTTTAAAGATATGCAGTAAACATTTGCTGCCTCAATTCAGGGTGAGGGAGTTTTAGCAAAAAGCGAGGCTTAAAGCAGCCTAGGTACAATGCAGGCCTGATTTCCCACGGGAGAACCTATCCGTGGGCATGGGTCCTGTGTACCGGACCTCGCTTTCCACTGGCCTTTCTGAGTGGGAGGTGGGCCCACACCACACAGAATGGTCTCCTATACACCCCGCCCCCGACTTAGTTCCTGTCCAGGGATCGCACATATAAGATTTTTGGCTTCTCCATTTCCTATACTTTTCTTAACCTCCTCCTCTCTATTTTGTACCTCCCAATTATGTTTCGAATCTATACCTTTTCTCCCATTCTCCCCTCACCCTCTGATAACTTTCCATGTGATCTCCATTTCTGTAATTCTGTTCTCATTCTGATTGTTTGCTTAATTTATTTTAGTTTTTGTATTTTTAGGTTCAGTTGTTCATAGTTGTGAGTTTGTTGTCATTTTACTGTTCATAGTTTTGATCTTCTTTTTCTTAGGTAAGTCCCTTTAACGTTTCATATAATAAGGGCTTGGTGATGGTGAACTCCTTTAACTTTACCTTACATGGGAAGCACTTTATCTGCCCTTCCAACCTAAAGTATAGCATTGCTGGATATAGTAATCTTGAATTAAGTCCATGCCTTTCATGACTTTGAATACTTCTTTTCAACCCCTTCTTGCCTGCAAGGTTTCTTTTGAAAAATTGGCTGATAGTCTTAGGGAACTCCTTTGTAGGTAACTATCTCCTTTTCTCTTGCTGTTTGAGGATTTTCTCCTTATCTTTAATCTTTGACAATTTAATTATGATTTGTCTTGTTGTGTTCCTCTTTGGGTCCAACTTGTTTGGGATTCTCTGTGCTTCCTGGACTTGTATGTCTATTTCCTTCTCCAGATTGGGGAAGTTTTCTTTTATTATTTTTTCAAATAAGTTTTCAATTTCTTGTTCTTCTTCTTCTCCTTCTGGAACCCTGATTATTTGGATGTTGGAACATTCAAAGTTGTCCCAGAGATTCCTAAGCCTCTTAATTTTTTTTTGAATTCTTGTTTCTTCATCGTATTCTTATTGAATGTTTATTTCTTCCATTTGTTCCAAATCATTGCTTTGAGTCCCGATTTTCTTCCCTTCATCATTGGTTCCCTGTATATTTTTCTTTATTTCACTTTGTATAGCCTTAAGTTCTTCCTTTGTTTTGTGGCTGTATTCAGTCACTTCTGTAAGCATCCTGATTGCCAGTGTTTTGAACTCTATATCTGATAGGCTGGCTACCTCCTTTTTGCTTAGTTCTTTTTCTGGAGTTTTGATCTGTTCTTTCATTTGGGCCATATTTCTTTATTTTGGTGCACTTGTTATGTTGTAAGGGGCAGAGCCTTAGGTATTCACCAAAGCGGGGCAACCTACTTGCTGTGTTGTGGCACTGCAAGGGGAGGGGTCAGAGAGGGAACAATGCCACTTGTGTGGCTCTTGCCCACTTTAACTCACTTACCCCTCTTCCCACAAGCAAACTGTGGCCTTTCAGGTGCTGCCCTGATGCTGATTTCTGGGTGGGAGGACGTTCTAGGACCCTGTGATCCCCTCCAGTAGACTCTCTTGTGAAGCTGGCAGTTTCTCCTGTCACCACAACTGCCACAGGGTTTTTACAGTTAGAGGTTTTAAGGCTTTATTTTCCTGCACTGTAACACTGGGCTGCATGGTTGGTCTTGCTCCCCAGCTGTTCCTTTGGTTTATCTGCACACAAACGTGGGTCTGCCCAGCCTGCCAGCTGCTGCCTTGATGAGTGTCCTGTCTGCCCCGGTGCACATCTCTGCCCCTCCTACCAGTCTGGATGAATGTTTGTTCTTTAACTCCTTGGTTGTCAGACTTTGATACAGTTTGTTTTTCTGGCAGTTCTAGGTTTTCTTCATTTTTTAATTGGTTGTTATCCTTAATTGGTTGTGTGAGGAAAGAGAGCATATCTACCTCTACCTCCATCTAACTTCCATTTTCATCAGGGTTGTATATTTGGGTAATACATACAAATTTATTTGGTAAAAATATTTCTATTAATAAAACAAAAATAAAATCTTGAGAAACTTGTGGTCAGTTGTTCTCTGAAGTCTCTTCCAGCTCTCTCATTTCATGAGTTAATAGTTTCTCTTTACTTTCATTTAGTCTTGACACCCTTATTCATACTTTAGATAGTCCATGAAACTCTGCTGCCAACCTGCAGCACCAAACTATAGTTGGCAAGAAACCCCATCCATAGGGTGAACTGAAAAGCAATCTTTAAAGTTAGAGCTACAGATTCCATCCTGCTTCCCTTGCAAGGCCATGAGCTTTAATCTTTGACCCAACTACATAGTAGTTGTTTCACCCAATTATGCAGGTGTGTGTCCAAAGGTAGAAATTCACATCAAATTATAGAACATAAATGTTTACAGACATTATATGGGTCACACTTATGGCTGCAAATAATATTGTAATGGTGACAAAGTGTAGTTGGTAAGTTCAGCTACAAAAATATATATTAACACCAACTCAGTTTCAGGTGCTCTGCTAGGTTCTAGTTATATCTCTTCCTTCTTTCCTTATCTTACCTTTCTCACCTTCCATTCCCTCTTCAACCTCAGTCCATAGTAAATCACTATGTAAAAGACCCTCATTGCTTCCAACTTGCCAAATTGAATGGACTTGTCCATTTCTACCCTGTTTTACCTTGATACTATATTTGTCACGTTGACTGCTTATTCTTGTCTTCATTACTATAAGCCCATTCTTTCCTCCTGCTGTTCCCATCATTTTTATATTTTTAATCTTAGAACTCCTTTTCATCTATTCATACCATAAATGTTATACTTTCCAAACTCTTGTCCTTTCTTCTCTTCTTTTGCCTTCTCACTCTCACTAGATGCTCATATCCATATACATGGCTTCAGTCACAATTTATATACTGAAGATCAGAAGACCACAGTTCTAATCCAAAGCTTTCCCTTTATTTCAAATGCTATCATTTTTTTCTTCTCAGAAGCCCAACAGGAAGCGCAGTCTGAGTCTATGCAAAGCTGACCTTCTTATCTTCCTTCATGGATTCATTTCATCCTCAATCTCCTTCCTAAACTATTGAAGTCTCCCAAATTGTCTCCTTGTTGCTGAATTCCCACCCTCATTATATTCACTAAATATCTGTCAGAGTTACATTTAAAAAATGCAAATGGCATTTTTCACTTTTCTGCATAAATCCCATTGCTGACTCCAAGTACCCAGATAATAATTATCCAAATTCCTTAACAGGATATAAAAAACTTTCCTAACCATATTCTTACCTACTTTTACAGACCTATCTTTTGACTGTCTCACACAAATTATTTTCAATTTTCAAATAAGCCACAACATGTATGCCCTTTTTATCACTGGTCCAGCTGTGTAGTATAGTTTTACTTCACAGGTTGTCAATCTGGTGAACTCCTGTACATCTTTAAAAATAGTTCGAGAGTTCTTCTCTACCAACTTACACCATATACAAAAATAACTTCAATGTGGATAAAAGACTTAAATATAAGTCACGATACCATAAAAGTCCTAGAGGAAAACATCAGTAGGAAAATCTCAGACATTCCACACAGCAACATCTCTACTGATATGTCCCCTAGAGCAAGAGGCATAAAGAAAAGAATAAACACATGGGACCTCATCAAAATAAAAAGCTTCTTCATGGCTAAAGAAAACAGTATTAAAACAAAAAAAGAACCAACTATACGGGAAAACGTATTTGCCAATGATACCTCAGACAAGGGTTTGATCTCCAAAATATATAAAGAATTCATATGACTCCACTCCAGGAAAACAAAAAACCCAATTGAAAAATAGGCAAAAGACTTGAACAGACACTTCTCCAAGGAGGACATACAGAGGGTCCAGAGACATATGAAAAGATGCTCAGCATCACTAGCCATCAGAGAGATGCAAATTAAAACCACAATGAGCTACCACCTCACACCGGTCAGAATGGCCATCATAAACAAAACAACAGACAAGTGTTGGAGAGGATGTGGAGAAAAGGGAACCCTACTGCACTGTTGGTGGGAATGCAGACTGGTGCAGCCACTGTGGAAAACAGTATGAAATTTCCTCAGAAAAATAAAAATGGAACTGCCTTTTGACCCAGCAATTCCACTGCTGGGATTATACCCTAAGAGCCCTGAAACACCAATCCAAAAGAACCTATGTACCCCAATGTTCATAGCACCACAATTCACAATAGCCAAGTGCTGGAAACAACCTAAGTGCCCATCAGCAAATGAGTGGATCAAGAAACTATGGTACATTTACACAATGGAATTCTACACAGCAGAAAGGAAGAAGGAGCTTATACCCTTTGCAACAGCATGGATGGAACTGGAGAGCATTATGCTAGTGAAGTAAGTCAGGCAGTGAGGGACAAATACCATATGATCTCACCTTTAACCGGATCATAACCAACAAAAGCAGAAAGCAAGCAAAACATAACCAGAGACATTGAAATTAAGAACAGTCTAATAATAGACAGGGGAGAGTGGGGAGGGGACAATGGGGAGAAGGGTTTTCAGGAACCACTGTAAAGGACACATGGAC
>PVJI01004994.1:0-101720 GCA_004026765.1 Micronycteris hirsuta
GTAGTCTCCTTTTTTAATCTATCAATTTCCGTTTTCCAGATATTTCATGTAAATGCAATTACACCACATGCTGTCTTTTTGTCTGGCTCCTTTCCCATCATGCAATGGGGAGGTTCATCTCTTGGGGTGTCTTGTACCAGTACTGCTAGGTTTCTTTTTATTACTAAAGTGTGTTCCATTTTATCAACCTACTACATTTTATTATTCTATTCACCAGTTGATAGGCATTCACATCACTATTACAAATAATGCTGCTGTAAATATTTGCTTTCAAGTCTTTTTTTAGACTCAGATTTTCATTTCTTCTGGGTAGATTCTCAATACTCTCCTCTTCTCATTTTAAATAAAAGATCTACCCCCCACAGACTCTAGTGCAACTTGTTAGAGAGAGAAGTTGAGTTCTATTCCATCTCACTAGTAACTACTGAGTGGCCAGCTCATACAATACAGTGGGAAAATGCACATCAGTTCTTGTCTCTGCCCTCTTTGTCCCTAAACCTCTTGGTGACCTTGGGAGAAAACTGTACCTCCCAGCATCAGGGTATCTCCTGTAAACCAAACACAGGAACTAGCTGTTCTCAGAATGATCCTTTATCTTAAAGATCTTATAATACTTGGAGTTACAAGAGAATTTCAAACCAAAACAAAAACCTCAATCAATGAATCATCTCCCTTGCCTCAGGCAATTTCTGGTCCTGGGACTGCCTGGGGGACAAGTACTGGATACAAAGAGTGATGCAGACAGTGAATGACGCAGAAAGTATTTGTATACTCCCCTACTGCACGCGGAATCCAAGGTTTACAAGTTGGCACTCTAAATATGTCCCTTTTGCTTCTGAGGTTCTTCTTGCATATCACTGTATTTCTCTGACCATAGTTTGCTAGGACAGTACTTTCATTCAGAGTTAACTAGGCATTAAACATATCACTACAACATAATGGGGTGGGTTTTCTATGAAACATTTTGAAAAGTATAAATTCAAATAATGACCATCACCTTCAAAATGGTTATCTTACCAATTACACACTTTTTGCATTTATTCTGACATTGCTCAGAGCATACTAGGATATTTTAGAGTCCGGTGTCATCCTGTCACCTTGTATGTGGCTGATTTATCCCTCTATACCCTCCCTCGCCCCCTTTCCCTCTGGTAACCCACCATTCTGTCATCTGTGTCTGAGTTTGTTTTGTTTGCTCTCTCATTGCTTTTCGTTTTATATTCTACATAGGAGTGAAATCATACAACTCCTGTCCTTTTCCTTCTGAGTTATTGCATCTAGCATGATGCTGTCCGGATTCCCCGTGCAGCAGAGCAGGACGGTGAAGGGAGCAGAGGCAAGAGGCGGTGCGGCTGGCATGTACAGTGAGGGGTAAGTTCCGGCGGGATGAGGCCAGGGGCATTGTGTTTTTTTATTATGTTAAGTGTTCATCATTTTGTCGATGATTTGATTTTTTAAAAATCCCCAAAGCAATTTGGGATCAAATCTGCAACTAAGACAGATGGTCATTTTATTTTCATATTAAAATGAAGCCATAAATCTCATTTCTGTGAGGCTCACAGACTTGACTGGATAGCCGCTTTCCAAACAGTATTTCCCAGAGGCTTTGAGAAGTGAGAGAAAGCATTGTAGAAATAAGAAGGTGGCCTCCAAAGGTTTACCTTTGAGTAAACAGTCTCTTTTGGTTTTTTGAGTTCTGGTAGGTGGGTTTCAGAGAATTTATTATTTTAGAGCCATGCTTAGTATACAAAATCCCTGATGGAACCTAGTATTCCCAGATGAATTTTTTAAAGTACAAAATAATGTTTTTCCTAGGAGGAAAAAATACCTTCTAAGAAGCTCCATCTTTTTGTGCTAGAATGGCTGAGAATTTCATTTTGAAAAATAATTAGTGTGTCAGATTTTGAATAAATTAAGTTAATGTTGGTTAGGAACATGGACGCAGCGGGCAAACTTCATGGGTTCAAATCTTGACCATCTCATTACCAACTGGGATATTTATTGAAGCACGTTTGTTAAGCTCAATTTGCTAGTATTAGGGCAGCATTTGGCTATTGTAGCAAAATACCTAAGTCAGTGTCCATGTGTTTAAGTCACTGTTCATTTTCTTCTACAATAAGAAATCAGTGGCAGGCAGCTCAAGGCTGACACAGCGGCTCCATGTTGTCATCAATGACCCAAGGTCCTTGTCTATCTTTCTGAGTGACCATTCTTTTTTAAGACAATTTTTTAGAGCAATGCTGGGTTCACAGTGAAACTGAGAGGGAAGTGTTGATACAGTATTTCCTGTATACCCACTGTACCACACATACACACATCCTCTTCCATCGCCAACCTTACTCAACAGAGTGGTATATTAGTTACCAAGAATGGACCTGCATTGACACATCACAATCACCAAACTCTATGATTTAACTTAGGGTTTACTCTGGGTGTTTTAAATCGATGAATTTGTAATAATGTAAAATGGCATATTGATTATTATATTATCTGCACTGCCCTAAAAATCCTTTGTGCTCTGCCTACTCACAACACACACACACATACACACACACACACACTCCAGAAACCACTGATATTTTTCACCATCTCTATAACTTTACTTTCTCAGGAACGTCACATAGGTGGAATCATACAGTATATGACTTTCAGATCGACTTCCTTCTCTTAAAATATGCATTCAGGTTTTCTCCACATCTTTCCGTAGCTTGATAGCTCATTTCATTTTAGTGCTGAAAAATATTCCATTATCTGGACATACCACATATTATGTTTACCTATTCATTTACTAAAGGATGTATGTACTTTTTTGTTCCTTCCAAGTTATGGCAATTACGAATAAAGCTGTTAAAACATCCATGTAAAGGTTTTTGGGGGACATACGTTTTCAGCTGCTGTGGGTAAACATTAAGGAGCACAGCTGCGGGACTGTACGGGAAAAGTATGCTTAGTTTGTAAGAAATTGTCATGCCTAGTTTGTAAGAAATTGTCAAATTGTCTTCCGAAGTGGCCAAACCATTGCACCTTCCCCCCAGCAATGGATGAGGGCTCCAGGTGCCCCACATCTGCTCCAGCATTTGGTGTTGTCCGTGCCCTAGATTCCGGCCGTCTACCAGGTGTGTGCTGGAGTCTACCTCATTGTTGTTTCAATTTGCGTTTTCCTGATGACATATGATATGGAGGGTCTTCGTAAATGCTTGTTTGTCACCTGTATACCTTCTATTCTTGTGTGTACAAGAGTAAGTTATACTCTTTTAGCAAATTTCAATTATACGATACGACATTGTCAACTATAGTCACTCTGTTATACATTAAATCTTCAGATCTTACTCATTTTATAATATAATTTGTATACTTTCATCAACCTCTGCCCATTTCCCCCACTTCCTTATCCCCTAGAAACTACCTTTCTACTCTCTGTTTCTATGAGTTTGATTTTGTTTTAGATTCTAATTACAGGTGATGGCATGCCATATTTTTCTCTGTCTGGCTTATTTTATTTAACATCATGCTCTCTAGGTTCATCCATGCTATATCCTATATTAAACATGGCTATAGCAAATAAGTAAATCTGACTACATCAACCTAAAAAGCTTCTTCTCAATAAAGAAAACCATCAACAAAATGAAGAGGCAACCTATTGAAAGGGGAAAATATTTGCAAACTACATATCCAATAGGGAGTTGATATCCAAAATATGCACAGTACAAGGAACTCATGCAACTCGTTAGCAAGAAACCACAAAAACCAATGAATAAATAAAAACAAATAAAGTAATTAAACATGAGCAACAGACCTGAGTAAACACTTCACACCATTCTTAATATGCATTTTTTTTCTTGGTTTTAAGATAACTCTTTACCACTAAGCATTGTTTCTGAGTTTGAGGCAGAAATGAGACAGAAGGGGCCAAAATTGTTCTCTTTGTATGACTGCATTTTCATTCAGAAGCAAACTCTGGCCAGATCTTAAAGAGATGGTGATACCTTGTTGCATGGGAAAATGAAAGACCAGATATTTTTGCTGAGTACATTGCTGCCCCAAACAAAATCAGGTTCTTTTAGCAAGGCAGATGTCAAAATAAAAATTTGATAGGCAATTAACAGTGCCTGCCATATATCATCATTAAAGAGTTACTTTGAAAGTTTAACACAAAATAAATGAAGGTCTCATCACATAGTAACCATTTAATAACTCTTACTCTAAAGTAGTTAAATTAATGTACAATTAATAAGGCTATATCTATTCCCTCAAGGACATATTAACTCAAAAGTCACACCTACTAAGATCTTTCTCTGATTTTGCTACTCATATTTTTTTCATTACACATGACAAAACAAATTAATCTGACAAACAAGCAGAAAAGGATTGCATTGGAAGGATCCAGAATTATGGAATGAGAAGAGAGCTACAGAACTTGTGTTGTCAAAGTACGGGAACCTAAGGAAGTTTCATGGGAATAAATGTTACCAAGGGCATGTTTTGTGTTTCATGAGCTGCTATAGCAGGCAGTAAGTGCCTGCTGCCCACGAGGACCCACAAGGACCCACAAGGACTCTGCCTAACAGGTGAACTGTGTTGCTACTAGGTAGATAAACATGATTGCTATCTACTGCATGGTCAGAAGCACATATACAGTTGACTTTGGCTAAGTGATAGTATGAGAGCTCAGTGTTATCCAATTACAGAAAGTGATGTGTTCATCTTAATACTGTTGAATATCTACAGTAAGAGTGAAAGGAAAATTATTTCAGAGTAAATGGTGGAAATCAGTAGAGAAGCAGCAATGCATAGTTGTAATTCATAGAATGACAAGTAGAATGTTTTTGTTTGAACATAGTATGAGGGGGGGACCCACAAACCCTGGGATTTATTTATTAAAGATTGCATATTTATTCTCATATGTTTAAACTTTAGTCCCATCCACGGCAATCCCTACTTTATGCAATGCACTTATTAAGATGTTTCTTCTGCTGCTCAAAACAGTGTTTGAACTCATTGATTTTGATGCCTTTTAGGGCTTCTGCCATTTTTTGTTTCACTGCTTCCACATTGGCAAAATGTTTCCCTTTGAGGACTTTTTTTCATCTGGGAAAATGAAAAAGAAGTTCTTGGAGTGAGATTGGGTGAATAGGGATGGTAGGGCATGGGGGTCATGAAGGTTTTTGGTGAAAAACTGCTCAACACTCAGTGCAGTGTGGGAAGGTGTGCTGCTAAATCACCCATCGTGGAATGGACAAACACGATGAAAGAATCTTCAAAAAAACAAAAAAATCCTGAACCTGAACACAGCCTCTCACAGCAACGCCAGCTGATACACAGACACAGATGGGTTCCTAGAACACTCACCTGGCGGAGGAAGCCTGTACAACAAAGAGCCTGCCTTCCAGAAGATAAATCTGGGTTTTTGAGGGGCCCCTTTGTATATGGAAAGGCAATTACTGGAAGATTAAAAAGCAGAAAACAAAACAACATGATCAAGAAATGGAATGTATTTAAGTAGTAATAGAGCAATGTCAGACCCATGCTTTTGGAGGCTTCATCCGGCTTGTTGAATGAATGGGAAAGTGGAAACAATCACTTCCTGAACATGAGTAATAGATCTAAATATGGCATCTGAAGTGGATATGGAAAGCACAGAAGTAGGTGAGGGAATCTGAGAGGCAGAGTACAGAGGAATTGTCACCTGAAGATTATTTTTAGGATGTGAGGGTGGAAGGATTCAAGACCCCTGGGACTTCAACCTTGGCTACATTTTTGCTGCCATGAAAAGTAATGAGATCAAAAGAGGTAAAACAGCCACAGTAAGAGACAGGAGATGTTGCATTTTGCATGTGTTGAGTTGGATATGCCAATAGAATATTTCTTAGAATATATACAGAATTTGGAATTGGTTATGGGTGCTTATGAGAGAACAGAAATAATTGCATAGAAAATCCTTTGCCATTTTTCATAGTTTTATATTTTCTTCTACTACTTCTGTATTCACATCTTCATCAACTACTCATCAGTTACTGTGTATATGTCTAATTCTGTGAAGTAGCAACATCCTTCTGCGTAATGGTCTCTCACGCGACTCCCTCTGACCAGTAATCACTGTTTGCTACAGGCAGCATTTTTCCCAGTTAAAAAAGAAAACTGAGTCTCAGGGATGGCCTACATTCTTCCCTATGCCTTCTTTACTGATGATTCAAAAGTAAGTGCTAACCACCCATTTTTTTCTTTTGATTTAGTGAGATATGGGTAATATTTTGGGCCTATGCAAAAATCATCAAAATATTTGAACTGTAATTTTTCTTTACATATGTATGACCTGCTAAACCTTCCCAGGCAGGTTAAAAATAAGTAAATAAATTCCTTCTCATTTAAAAACAGTCCATTTACATTTAAAAAATTGTATCATTATTAACCAGATTATTCCTTCTAATGATTCTTTTAGGCTTGGTCTCAGAAAGCTATTTGAAGCCATCTGTCATTTAACTTCAAATTTGTTGCATAAGAAAGAGCAGAACTTGATTCATATGATCTCTGGTTAGTTCTAGAACGTGTGGAATAATAACTTGGCAGGCTCTCATAAGCAGCAGTCATTGGATGGCACAAGTCTACAGAACTGCCACTAAGATTCACAATCACACACATCTACTGAGGACATCTAAAGGGTACAAACATTTCAGAATTCTGTATATAGTCAGCGCACTCTGCTGGCACGCAACCAGAAAAATATTCCACTCCAGAGAATATGCATCTCTGTTTTTCATACACAGAGAAGGGTCCAATTCGGCCTGAGAGGCAATAGCCAAATTTGAAGGAACAGAGCTTCAGAAGAAAGAAGCGTTAAGTATAGTCATTAGGTTTGCCTTAACATGGCCAGCTCCATATAATGCATCATCTACATTACATGCACAAAGTCACATTAAAGGCTACCCAGTAAGTTGAATAGTACCCCCTAAAATTCATGCCTACCAGGAGACTAAAAATGCGACCTTATTTGAAAATAGAGTGTTTGCACATGTCATTAGTTGAGATAAGATGAAGTCATACTAGATGAGAGCAGGCCCCCAATTAAGAAGATCATATGAAGACCAGGGAAAGCTGGCCATGTGACGAGAAATGCAGAGTTTCAAACAATGCAGCTACAAGACAAGGAACGCCAAGGATTACTGGCAGCAGTTAGAAGCTAAGAAGAAGCAAGGAAGGATTCTTCCCCAGAGCCATTGGAGAGAACATGATGCTGCAACATCTTAATTTCAGACTTCTAGCCTTCAGAACTGTGAGAGAAAAATTTTCTGTTGTTTTTAAAAATGGAACTGTCTTTTGACCCAGCAATTCCACTGCTGGGATTATACCCTAAGAGCCCCAAAACACCACTCCAAAAGAACCTATGCACTCCAATGTTCATAGCAGCACAATTTACAATAGCCAAGTGCTGGAAGCAACCCAAGTGCCCATCACCAAAGAGTGGATCAAGAAACTATGGTACATTTACATAATGGAATTCTACACAGCAGAGAGAAAGAAGGAACTTATACCTTTTGTGACAGTATGGATGGAACTGGAGAGCATTATGCTAAGTGAAATAAGCCAGGCAGTGAGGGACAAATACCATGTGGTCTCACTTTTAACTACATAACATAGAACATAATCAACAAAAGAAAAAAGCAAGAAAAACATAACCAGAGACATTGAAATTAAGAACATTGAAATAGCCAGAGGTGAGGGGGGAGGGGACAATGGGGAGAAGGGTTTTCAGGAACCAGTATAGAGGACACATGGATAGAACCAAGGGGGAGGGTGGAAGTAGGGAAGGGAGGTGGGCTTGGAGAGAGTGGGAGGAGGGGAGGGGAGATGATGCAGACAACTGTAATTGAACCACAATAAAGTAATTTTAAAAAAAAGAAAGAAATTTCTGTTGTTTTAAGCCAACCAATTTGTTAGGGCCATCTGGGAAACCAAATACAGGCTCTTAATGACACATTGCTAACTCTCACTTCATTTGTTTCCCTTAGATAAGCAGAGGCTCACTTAGACCTATATCACCTCCAGACGGGCCCTCTTCTGATATACTTGAAGAGGAGATATGTAAACATGTGCATAAAGCACATGCTTTTTGATATCTACAGACGAAGTGTTTTCAAATGAAAAATAACTTAAGGAAAATGCCAATCAAGTTTAAAGTGCCATTTTTAATAGTTTCTTTTAATTAATGATCCTTATTACCCACCCCCCTTGCCAGATGTACAATTTATTTGTACCCAAGGGACCAATAAGATGAAAAAGGCATGGTGACAATATTACCTTTTTGAAACCCTTAACTTAGTTATAAGAACCATAATTTTCTGTTTGCTTCTGACCACTGCTTTTTCTCCATGCTTCTAGCTCCTAGCATCTCTGGACTATGAAACACACTGTTGATTCAGTTCTTGGCCTTCAGCTCCTTGGGTCTTCCTTGATGGGCTTATCTTCCCAGGTGGTTTCTCCTATCACTACAGTTCTGAGGGCATGAAACCCACAGTTTTCTTTGAACAATGACCTGATATGCAGTCTGACAGCTTTACCTGCTCTCAGTAGCTGAGTGGCTTGTCACTTCAAAATTAACATTGTGAAGGATGCAAGATATGCACTCAACAAGGTGCTATTGGGTTGTACTAAATGGAAAATGTGGAATATATATATATATATATATATATATATATATATATATATATTACTACTCATCTATAAGAAAAGATGAAATACTGCCATTTGTGACAACATGGATAGACGTTGAGAATATCATGTAAAGGGAAAGAAGTCAGATGCAAAAAGTCAAGAACCATATGATTTTACTCACATGTGGGATATAAAACTGAAAGCAACAAATGAACAAACAAGAGATAGAGACAGAAGTTCAGAGATGCAGATAACGCATGGCGGTTACCAGAGGGAAGGGTGTGGGACAGTAAAGGGCAAAGGGGGTCAAATACAGGGTGATGGAAGGAAATCTGACTTTGGGCGGTGGGCACACAATGTAATATATAGATGACGTATTACACAAAAGGACTGAACACTCAAAACCTATAGAATTAATTGTATTAACCAATGTCACCCCAATAAATTAAAAAAAAACAACAACTGATGAGTAAAAAATTGCCGTTGTTCCTCACTGGAGGTAATAGAAAGCTTAAATCACATGACCAAGGACACACACACACTGACTGACTGCTAGTGTTAGAACTAAAACAAACTTCCTCTGACTATAAATCCATTATTCTCTTTCCAATTTACTCTTGCATATGATCCTTGATTTATTTGTTTTTTACTCCCTCAGAGTACTTGATGAGTAAAATTACAAATGCCTTACCTAACCTTTCAAGGATCTTTATAATAGAACCTAAAAATTCTATCTCCCATATTCTCTATTAATTTCAAGTATGAAACACCTAATTTTGTTGCTGGGCTCACGGTTTCCTATGTCCCCTGCAGAATAAAACAAAACCTGCTACATAATGCATGTATACTTTTGTTTCTTCCTCTGGAATATTCCTTTTATAATCTAAGTTTTCCTTAATGTCAAGGTTCAAACACATTACTCTCTGTTTATCTGGACCGAGGGAAAGTAAGTCTAGGGGATGGTGGTGCTTTAAACCTAGAGCCAAGAAGTAATAGGTAGCATCGTAAGTTCTAAGTTTAAAAAAATGTTCCTCTTTTCTGAGCCTTGAATTTTTCTCTTCAGGTCTGCTTCTCGGCATTTACCTCCTTAAGGTGATAGTCTAGCCTGCTTGGAATCAGCAATAGGTGAACAGAGAAGAAAAGGTTTTGTGAAAAATGGACCCAATTACAGCGGTCTGCATTTTCTTATAACACTGGTGACAGCAAGGAAGTTGAGAAGCTGCTTTTAAGTCCATGATAAATAGACTTAAAAGAAATAGTTCTGCCGGGCCAAAGTCAATAAAAATGGAATGTGTTTGGAGCTAGGGTGGTAAATGAGGTCACAAATGCAGTGAAAGCAGAAGTATTGAAAAGCCAAGGGTATATTTAGGAAGATACTCCTTAAAAAGTCATGGGAAGAGAGCGCAGAGAAAATTCAGAAAGCAAGAAATCCACGCTTTTGTAAACCTCTACTTTGGACAGGAAAGGCAGCTCTTCGGGGAGTTATACATCCATTCTTCCAATTGTATCACATCCCTTCAGTCAGTAAAATGGCTTGTGTCATGATGAGCCTATTCTTTATAGTCCCAGGAACAATTCAACCCACAGAACAAAAAGGATAGCTGTCTATATGAATCTCTTTACCAGAACCCATGAGCCCAGGGCATTTCCAAAGAAGCAATAATTCTCAAACTTTATGGTCCAGGAGAATCCCCCAGGAAGCCCCTACTGCACATTCTCTAACTCCACCCCTAAATATTTTTGTAGGAGGAGCTTCACACCAGCTCCATTTGAAAAGCCCCTACCCCCCGCCCCACTAATTCTGATTCAGGTCAGTCCTCCATGCCATGCCTAGGTCTTATAGGGAAGAAAAAGCTGTTTTTAACTCAAATTTTCAGAACTTTGAGGGAGAGATCTGAACTCCATTTTTTCCCAAAGGAATCCTAGTAAAAGTCACAGTTGGTGAATGATCAGCATTCAGGTCTCTGGATTGTATGCCCGATTGCCCTGCCCTTTCCACTTTCTCACATGGGAGTATAGCTGTCCAGGGAAATAGGTTAGCACAAGAGGCAAGGGACTTAGGAGGCATGCAAATATTTGAGAAGGCACATACTGACAATGGATAAGGTGTTCAGTCAATAAAAGTAAGGAGAAAACTTTTCCTGTAATCGCAGAGCCTAGAAGTCTGCAGGCCAACCTACAAAGGCAAGGTGGGTGTTACATGAGGAGTCTAATTATTAGAATCCATCTAATGTAGACCATGAAAGGAACATTAAGTTGCCAAAGAGATAAGGGTCTGGTGGCTCGTTCACTATGGGAAGTGAGAGGTCAAGGGAACTGTGTCAGAGGATAAGCACAAATAAGCCCTGGGGCCATCTGTGGACGGGGCATTAAATCCATACACACATTCATTAGGATTTTCATGAGCCAAAGGTCTCAGAGACCAAATTGCGGAGATTAGGAGAAGGTTTTTATTTCATTTTATTTTTAAACAGTGGTATAGCAAAACTATGGAGACGATATACACATATCAGCGGCCACCAGGGGTGGAGGGTGGGAAATGATAGGCATAGCACAGAGGATATTTGTGGCAGTGAACAATATTCTGTATGACATTGTAACAATGCATATATGTCATTATACATTTATCCAAATGCACAGAATATACAGCACCAGAGTGAATCCTAAGGTAAACATGGGCTTTGGGTGATCGCAAGGTGTCAATGTAGGTTTATTCTTGGCAACAAATGTACTACTCTGGTGAGTGATGCTTTTCATATGTAAGGGTAGGTGACCAATGGGAAATCTCTGTAACGTCTTCCTAATTTTGTTGTAAACTATCCTAAAAAGGTAAAGACTGAAAAAAAAAACTGTGGGTCATAAAAGTTTTATTTGTTAAACCTAAAAGAAGCAGCCACTAATCCAAAGGAGAAAACAGTGAATTTACAAAGTCCTTCTAATCCTGACATAGGTGGTTATGACGTAATAGGTACAGAAGACAGAGTAAACTAACCCTGCAGTGATGCTGACCTGGCAGATTCCAAAGTACTTCCATATCCATTGCCCCATCAAAGCATCACAAAGGTTTTGAGATGTACCAGACTAGGCACTGATATTTCCAATTTCTAGAAAAGAAAATTAAAAGATCTCCCTCAACTACAAAGAAGTTTAGGTAATTTTTAAGGTCATGTTGCCAGTAAATATAAGGCCTCTGAGTAACAACTGGTCTCCTGATTCCTACATAAGATCAGTGTTCTTTCCAAATCCTGAAACACAGAGGCACACATGCATAAGGATTCACTTCTGATAGAAAGTTCTGGTGTCACTATGTCCACGTATTATGTAGATATGTTGGTTACATCCACATATTTTGAAATATTCTTCTCTGTAAGAGGTGGAGCTTAATTTTCCTCCCCTTAAGTGTGGGCTGGACTTAGTGACCCACTTCTAGAAAATGGAATATTGCAGAAGTGATGTGAAGCCATTTCTGATGTCAGGTTATAAAAAGACTGCAGCTTCCATCTTGGGTGCAGTCTCTCATGCTCTCTCCCCTTGAATCTGTCCTCTGAGGGAAGCTGGCTACTATGTCTTGCAGCAGTCCTGGGGAGATGGAAGCCAGAAACCATGTGTGGGGAAACTCAGGCAACCTCTAGAGAGGTCCATGTGGTAAGAACTGACGTCTGCCAACAACTTAGAGTGAACTCCAAAGTGGTTCCTTGCTCCACAAAGGACTGAACTGACTGCTGATTCAGTCAACAGCTTGACGTAACTTCATGAGTCAGAACCACCTAGCTAATTCTCAAAATCTGTGAAATAAGATATTTTTAGCTACTAATTTTGGGGTAATTTGTTATATAGTAATGAATAAATAATATAGTAGGAAACCACTCAAATTTTTACATTACAGGCAATCCTGTAACCACATAGTGAAACAGAAAATCTTTGCCCTATGCTAATAGAGCCACTGTAAAAAGAAAAAAGAAAGACAACAACCAAGTTAGAGCTATTGACAAAAAGCAGCTGTGATGAGCAAGGACAGTGAATAGGGGAGGGTTAGGGGTTATGTTCCCAAGGACAGCTGGCCTCCTCACCAAGTCACCTGTCTTCTGCATCGTTGCTTGTTCCCCATTCCATTTGCTACACTAGGTGAAGTTCCACCAATTAGGGATCTAATTGAACTACCAACCATCCCATTATAAATATGAAAATTCCTCGGAGAGTGCTTAAATGACTAGTTAACTACTCATTAGTTTGAATTAAGTCTATTCATTTCACCCTGGCCAGTGCGGCTAAGTTGGATAGAGCATCCCATACACCAAAAGGTTGCAGGTTCAATCCCTAGTAGGGACATGACCGGGAGGCAAAAAATTGATGTTTTGATGTTTCTCACATCTCTCTCTCTCTCTCTCTCTCTCTCTCTCTCTCTCTCTTGCCCCCTTCCCAACCACTAAAAGCAATGGAAAAATGTCCTCGGGTGATAATAAAAAAATAAAAATAAAATAAAGTTAATTCCTTTCATAATAACTCTTGCTAAAATTATGGGTGATGAGAAATGTAGTATTTGATGAAAGCAACATGGTGTTGGCTCATTTTGTAGCACTCTAGGGACAGAGTAGGCCTAGGTGGGGATTCACAAGGGCAGAGGCTTGGGGATGATGAAGTGGCAGAGAGACTCCCTAGGTGGGTAGCATGATGCCAGCCTAACTCTGGGTGTGTAAATATTAATAAGTGTTTAGAATAGGCTTACATCTAAGGGAAAATATTTTTCTTCTACTTTGAAATTAACCTGGATCTCATCACACCACGATTTAACATGAGTTCTAATGGGCTGGTCTGTAAACCTAATCAAAATACATAACATGATTTTTATTTAGCAAAGAGTTTCAAAATTACACTAACAAATAGAATTTGGAACATAACTCATTTATGAGCTGGGGTAAAGTCTGAAGTATAGTGGCTGTTAAACTTGGAACAACGTAGACTTAAAACATTGTTTTGGTGTTATAAAATGTTGTAATGGCATTATCCTTTAAATCTTCAGGATGTTTTTATGTTATTCTTTACTCAAATCATAATCTTTTAGCACAGTGTTTCTCAAACTTTCCTGTGTACACAAATCACCTGGGGAGCTTGTTAAAACAGGGACTGTCATGAGACCCAGGGTTCTGCATTTCTAAAAAGATCCCAGGTGACATGAATTCGTAGAAACTCAGCACTTCAAATAGCAAAATGTTAGCCTGCACAATTTAAGTGACTATGGCTTTTCCATGATGCAAAATATGACTCAACACTACACATGATGGCTTCAGGTTTTAGCTAAAATAAAATTCCATCAAATCAAAGTAATACTATTTATTAGTAAAATTCATGGTCTAGTCATAAAGCTAAATCATATTTTAATTATTTTTTTAAAATTTAAGTTCCAGGAGATAAGAACAGTGATTAAGAACATAGGTTTGAATCTTGGAGCACATGGATTAGAATTCCAGTTTTACAATATTCTAGCTGTGTGACCTGGGGCATATGAATAAGCCAAGCTCAGGAAAAACACACCTACACATACTTTAGGTATTTTTTAGGTATTTTAAATCAAAGAGATACAATACAGGGGATCTGTTACCAGGTTATATAATGTTTAGAAGCTGGAGAGTGGACAATTGGGCTACTGGGAGCATAGAACAGCTAGATGGAGGACATTCGGATCTCCCCCACGGCTAGAGGGACAAAAGAAGGAGGCAATGTCACAGGAGGCCATTGGCATTTGGCACTGCAGGGGATAGGACTCTCCAGGGGGAGTTGAAGTCACAGAGAAGATGCCAGACATCCTGCTGAGGCAGGAAGGGCAATACCCTGGTTACTCCCGCCCACCCAGTACATTCCACAGCACAGAATGAACTCAGCCACAAGGCTGTCAGTGAAAGGAGCCTAAATGTAGTTCCTTGTGATACAGCTCTGAGCAAGAGAAGAAAAGAAAATGGATCTGAGAGCACACCTGCAAAGGACCAGCACGGCAAGTTACAGACCCTCTCTAATATACCATCCAGTGCCCAAACACACATCTGTAAAAGGGGTGTGGTGTTAATTAAATGAAATGGGTTCCATATGATGCCCTGAACAGGGACCTGGTACACGATTTTTATCATGGTCATCACCAACTTTACCATCTTTGCGGTATGGCAACAAATTCTCTCTTCATCCCTTTCTCCCCTTTCACCCAATTGTCTGTTGGTATGTGGGGCCTTAGGGAGATTAGAAACAGTATATTAACATGATAATATGTCATAATTATCCTGTGAGAGATTGCCTATTTTAAGTGGGAAAACACCTTTTTGTTTCATCCATAGGACAGCCTCACAAAGGCTTAAACTAGGCACATTGTAAGAACCCACAGCCGTGATAAAGGGGGACGACTTGGGGCGGTGAACACACAATACAACATAATAGATGATGCCTTATAGAAAAAGAACCCACAGCTTCTCAATGAGGAGGACTCAAGTGCGACCCTAGAAACTGGGGGTGATTTGAGGACACTATTTTGGATCGTGCTCAAGACATGGAGCATGAGGTTGGAAAAAAAAGAGAGGGGGAGACAAAAAGAGGAAAGCTTTTCTCATCCACCCAAGAAGGTCGCTGGCGTGTGACTGGTTGCACCCCTGTGAGGGGTGACCAGTGCAATGTGCAGATATACAGGTTGTCCTGGTCTGGAATTCAGGAGTGTGGATATTGACTGGTAATTTGATTGCTGTCTGTCTTTTTTTTTTTTTTAAGATTTTATTTATTTATTTTCAGAGACAGGAGAAGGGAGGGGAGAAAGAGCAATGTATGGTTGCCTCTCACATGGCCCTCACTGGGGACCTGGCCCGCAACCCAGGCATGTACCCCAACTGGGAATCGAACCGGGGCCCTCTGGTTCACAGCCCGTGCTCAATCCACTGAGCCACACCAGCCGGGCTGATTGCTGTCTGTCTTGACTAGGACAGACCTGCGTGCCTTTGCTGATGATGTGGCCATAACTGAGAAACGATGGTCTGGTTAAGGCACTGACAATCCTCAGTGACGAAAGGGCAGTTTTCCACATAGACTTCTTCCCCAAGTGAAGTTATCAAACACTTATAAAATAGACACACAGGTGTCTCTGCTAGGTTATACTGCAAAGAACTCAGAATGCTAGAACACAGCTCTTCTGTGGAAGAAAGCATAACCAAGCCCATTTATATTCTGGCATGTGTTCTTACAACATAGGAAATGCAGCACCCTGTCCCTGGTGTCATCCTGGTTCATCTCAGGAGTCAGCAAAGCCCATAGTGAATGCGGTGGCCTCTCTCTGCAAGTGACTTAGCTAACTCATTCCAACTTTAAAGCACTTCATCTGAATATAGATCTGTTTGAGCAGCAAAGACTATGTGGAGAAGAGCATCAAGGAGTATGGAAATGAGGAGCTAAAATATATAGCTCTGGGATAGTTCAGAGCTGCACTGCAGTATTTTATTTTTTTATTACACATTTATTGAGTTAAAAATAATACAAACCAACAATCTTAAGGATTTCACCATCTGGCATATGCTGGGAGCCAAAAGAATTGATGCCGATAACAAGTACTGTGAGTTCTGGAAAGAGCCAGTTAGCTGTGGGTTGTTGAATTGGAGATATCTCTGTGGGAGGGTGGGGACAAGGCTGGGCTTTAACAGGTTGGTTGGAGCTGGCCAGAAGAAATGAATGGGAAGGGTGTTTCCTGCTGGGGAATGGCTCCGACAAAAGCTTCGTGGCGGGGATGGAGGAGTTGGCAGAGCACCAGAAGAGTAAGTTCACAACAGTGTTCTAGAGCCTGATGCCACAGCTAGTCTGGCCAAATTAAAAACTTGGCTTTGACACTCCATAACTTAATAAATAACACTGGCCAAGTCACTTAAACAGTTTCCCAAAGTGCAAAATAGAAATAATGCTAGTACCTGACTCATGGGCTTAGTGCAAGTTATCAAAGAAAGAGAAAAACTGCCTAACGTTACAAACACACACTCTGTCAGTACTTAACTCTATTATTTTATCACTGAAAGACACAGTGCATTTATTCCTTCAGTAGACATTTATTGACTTCCTGCTTTATGGAAGGCAGTAGAGTAAATTGAGTCAGAACATGAAATGCTTTGATTGTAGGCCAAGTTCCAGACATTCTCTAGCTAAAATAGGCGAGTTGCTGGAGACACCAGGGTTGGGTGGGTCATGATACAGGATATTTTTAAGGATTAATTGAGCGCAGATTAGTATATGCGATGTGTCATTCAGCAACTTTTTTTTTATAAACCTTTAATGAAGAGGTAGAGCAAATTGAGATAACAACCTCTTGGCACCAGATAATACACCTAAATACCCAGCAATAAATCTGGCGGCCCTTACAAGGAACTGAGACTCTCACTAGTGACTGAGGGCACCTCATGGAATGGATGGACTGCTGCTCTGGCCAGTCACCAGTGCACTGGGGTCTTTTGGGGTCCTAAGAGTGCAGGGGAGGTTACCAACAGTGCTCCTGAGTCAAAATGGGGGGCAACACATTGGCGGATATCACAGGAAATGTTTCTATCAACTCTCCCGGGTAATAAAGTATGAGGAAAGCAAACAGCAGAGAGAATTTTTGGAGATATTAACATTGATCTAAAGAGCTAGAATAGCAGCTCTCAACCTTATGTTTCTGCGCTGATTTACATAATGAAAGAGTTTCTAGTATAGGAAACACTCCCTTGGGTACACTGAGGTTATGCGCACCCCCCAGCCAGCTGCTGGTAACTTCAGCTCCTTCCCTCTCTCCGTGACATTTGTCAAAATGGAAGTGTAATGTAATTAGAGGAACGACTACCCTAATTTATTTAATAGGGTAAAGCATTCATCAATTTTGGTACTTTACTACTAGTAACAAATTATTTGGGAAACCTGAGAAAACTAATATGGAGGCACCAGGCTACCACTAACATTTAACTAAGAACTAAAATTCCTACCCTTTGTGAGAGCATGGGCAGTACTGGAGAGTGTTATGCTAAGTGAAACAAGCCAGGTGGTGAAAGACAAATACCATAAGATCTCAACGACAAGAGGAACATAATCAACGAAACAAACAAACGAGAAAAATAGAACCAGAGGCATGGGAACAAGGAACAGGCTGACAGTGACCAGAGGGGAGGGGGGCAGGAGATAAGGGTGGAAAAAAGGGGAAGGGACTAGTCCAGGGGCATGTGTGAATGAGCCACAGACATGGACAGCAGTGTGGGAATTGACTGTGGGAGTGGGGTTGAGCTGGGTAGAAGATAGCAAAGAGGGAAAGATTGGGACAACTGTAATAGAACAACAATAAAGTATTTATTAAAAAAGAACTGTAAGTCCAGACTTCTTGGGTCATCCTCTCTCATTTCTTCCCACTGACCTGCACTTCACTCCCTCCAGACTTGCCCCACGCTCCCAGCAGGTGTTTATCTGGTAGAAGTGAGAGGGATGGAACCGACTTTTGAACTCAGCCTTCCTTGAACACTACGAATGTAAATGCTGACTATAATTTAATGTGCCAGGGAAATTCAGAGTTGTACAACTGATTATGAGAAACAGCTTAGGCGAGAACGCTCCAACCCACTGGAGGAGGCAGGCTGTTCCCAGTGGGCTGCAGGACATGTGGGGTCAGTTACCTTCCCTGGATGAAGGGACTAAGGTCCTGACTGATGTCCTGCCAGGCACCACCGCCCACCATCACACTGAGCTAATGCTCATCCCTGCCCATCCCTCAATGCGTATAACACGGGAGAAGTGACTTTGCTCTTTCTCTGTCGGTCTCATTCCCCACATGCCTTTAAGAGCAACAGTGTATCTGCTCTATATCGTGTGTATGTCCGATGCTTAATAATACGCATCACAAACAACATAGCGCTGAGGAAGAAACAGTGGTCCCTTATGATGGAAGAAACCCTGGCTGAGGGGTTTACTAAGAAACGGTACATCCATGCTATGCTTCGTGAGTGGTTTTAAAGGGATTTTAAAGGTTAGTTTGACTATAGGTAAAACAACCATATAATTTACCATACACATTGGAATGCTGTTGAGTGAGACAGGAAATTAATGAAAATTAACGATAATTACACCGAGATAAGAGGTATAAATGGAGACCATCCTGGCAAATCAAAATGCAGTGTCATCCTACCTGCTGTGGGCTGGTATCTGTCCCCTCTCAAATCCATATGATGGAGTCCTGACTCCTAGTATCTCAGAAGGTGACTGGGTATAGGGCCTTTAAATTAATACTTTTTCCTTAAATAAATGAGGTCATACGAGTGAGCTTGAATCCAATACAACTGATACAGTTATACGAAGAGGAATCGAGACAACTGCATTGACAGAGCAAAAAACATGCGATGACACACAACGTGATAGTCTGCAAGCCTAGGAAGGAGGCCTTGGGAGAAACCAAACCAGTGACACTTTGCTCTTGACCATGTAACCTGACGAACTGTAATAAAAGACACTGTTTAAGCCACCTAGGCTGTGATGTTTTGTTATGTCAGCCCTAGCAAACTAGTACGCTGACTGTGGTGATTGTCATTTAAATAGCAGCCTTGAACCAACCCCCTAATAAAAACCACATTCTGCTGTAAAACTGGTGGGTCAGGAGACTGCGTGGCTGAAGAGTTAGTGAACTATATAATAACCCTATCCTTCCACCACAGGGCACAGATTTTTTAATCACCTTTCATTCAATTGTGCAACAGCAGCTCATAAACTGATCTCCAAACAAAATTAAGACAGGTTCAGGCCGTGTCTCTGACACCTGTGCTTTAAGCACATGCTTAATCAAATAAATCCTGTGAGCCGCCTTTGATTCCTGAGTACCATAGAGTAACATGCGGTCTGCTCCACTCAGACAGTCAACTGTGAACATCAGACAAGGTCGAAGCAGTGACATGCAAACTGCACAGCAGTCCATGCTGGAAGGTACTACTATTTCCTTAAAAGTGGGCTTCAGTAGGGAAGTCATTCAAATAACCGTGTATCTAATAAACTCAAGGCGCAAAAGTGGTATACTACATGATACCTCCTGTAATCGTCAGGAGGAGTTCTCTTGCACTCACACATTCAGTCATGCTCACCTTCATTGTCACTGCTAGCATTTCTACAGACATATGCATAGCCTTTACATCAACAGCACTTCAAATTTGTCTACCAGGTATTGAGTTGGGTTGCTCAATATGACTAATTGTAACGTTCATATCATTAAAAGGGAGGTCAAACTAGAAAATGTATTCCTTTCTTATCAAGCAAGTTTTACCATATTCAAAGTCAACCTGAAGTTGTTTTGCATTTTTTCCAGTTTAACAAAAAAATTACTTCAGCTAAAATCAAGACCATGTCCCAAACATTGGTTCTTTACTTCTCGATACCACTCCTGCACATGGTGTACACAATTTCTGAAATAGCTCAATCACTGAAGCTTTTCTGGCTGTTTCTGTGCCATGTGGGAACCACATATCTGGTGAGGGCTATATTCTTATCATGAGTATTTGTTTGTGTGTGTATCCTTTAAAATAGAGTGCCTGGTACGCACTTTCTCTGGTAGAGGCTGGTAACTGAGATTCTTGTTTCAAATAAAAGCTGTCCTCCACGTCTCAAACTGACCGATGGTGGCACAAGATGACATTTTTCATTTGTGTGAAGGCCATATACTAGACAGGTTTCCATTAAAATCCAAGTAAAAGAACACACACTTTCTTCTCATCCCACAACAAAGAAAACCACATGTGAACAAGTCAGTTAACTTTGTCTGATTTGTTTTAGCCAACATTTGTGTGTATACCCAACACCAAGCACTATTGTAGATAATGGAGATATAATAGTAAATAATTATATAGAAAGTCCTGCCCATGTAGTCCATTTGGTAAAAGCAGGGCAGAGTGAAAACACATAGACTTTTGGTCTGGATTTGATTCTTGGCCCCTCTCTTCACTAATGGGTGCACTTGTCCTAATGATTTCATCCCTCTAAACTCCACATTCCTCATTTGTTGAAATGGAAATGTCACTCGCCTCACTAGGTTGTCAAGGAACTAAGTAAGGTGATATATAAGTGCTTGGCACATAGCGGATCCAGTTCTTTCTGTAAAATCCTGAGACATTTCCTTTTTAAAGGTATAATGAGTTGAGCCGTGTCTTCCTAAAACAGATAGATTGAAGGCTTAACCTCTAGTACCCCATAATATGAGCTATCTGGAGATAGAATCTTTACAGAAGTCATCAAGTTAAAATGAGGTCGTTAGGGTGAGCTCTAATCCAATACGACCAGTCTCCTCATAAAATGGCAAAATTCGGACAAACACACAGCACCATGTGAGAAAGAAGGTGGAAATCAAGGTGGCGTTTCTGTAAGCCAAAGGAACACCCAAGATTGCCAGCAATCCACCAGCATCTAGATGAGAGGCATACACAGATTCTCCCTCACAGCCCTCAGAAGGAATCAACCCTGCTGACATCTTGATGTTGAACTTCAAACCTCCAAAACTGTGAAACAATAAATTCATGCTAAGCCACACACTTTGTATTACTTTGCTATGGCAGCACTAGCAAACTGAAACAAATGGTTTCACCTTGAAGCCTGAGTGTGAAAAGCATTTTTTTAAATCCAATTTGCTTAAGGATGAGCACATAATATTCTTAATCACTACATACAATGACCCAAATAAGGGTCAGAAAGGCCATAAATTATTCATAACTTTTACAGGATAATTATCACCCTGTAAACACTATGGCCTGGTTCTCTCTTTAGATATTAAAAATGAATTAGGGGAGCATGTGAATAACAATGTAAGCATTCGAGACCATTTGAAGTACTTGCATCCTCTCCAAAGAGATTCGCCTGAACCACCGCAATGGCTGTTTCTAGTGGTGTGAGTTCTCTGTGACCTATCACCACTTCCTCAGCTCTTGATGCAGTTGGAACCGCACTGAGAAACAGTGTTCTTGGCAACCGAACTGGTCCTGGGGTCTGAACATTTTCCGGAGTACCATGAAAAATCAGATGAATGAATCATTTCTCTTCTATATTTACTGCACTTTGCATGAGATAAAGAGATAAGATTCAGAAGATGAGTGTCTAACAGAGCAATGGAACATTTACACAACAAAATGCTACACAGCAATGAAAGAGAAGGAATTCCTACGTTTCGTGACATCATGGATGGACCTGGAAAGTATTATGCTAAGTGAAATAAGCCAGTCAATGAACGACAAACACCAGATGATCTCACTCATATGTGGAATCTAATGAACAAAATAAACTAACCAGCAAAATAGAATCGGAGGCACAGAAAAATGGAACGCACTGACAGCTGTCAGAGGGGAGGCGGGAGGGGGAGGTGGGGACTGGTTGGAAGAAGGTGAAAGGGCTGGGCAAAGAACACACATGCCCGGCCCATGGACATGAACACTGGCATGGGAATTGAAGGTGGGAATGGGGGTGGGGTGGGGGAGGAGGGCACCTGGGGAAAATTGGGACAACTGTAACAGCATAAACAATAAAACGTTCAAAAATGAGGAAGAAAGAGATACAATTTGGAAAATTCCTCTTTCTATTACCAATCACAAAGAAAATTAAGAAAATGAAATGTATGCCTGAAAAGGAGATTGCTTACAGAAACAAGTATTTGAAATAGTTTTCAATTTAGATCCATTTAGTCACTCCCTCATTCAGTCATTCATCCATTCACCTAAAAAGACAGGGGCCGGCAGAAGTAAGGCCTGCTTGAGTGGTTGGTAGGGCAATAATATGGGTCTAATAATTTATAGTTTTAATTTGAATCTTTTACCTAAAGTGTCATATGGTGTGCTTGAGGGTGATATTGTTACTTTACAGAATTACATGCATATGATTTTGTAAAAAAAGAGGGGATTTTGTGCTGGACCATGTATTTATTGGACCCAACTATGGGTAATCATGCCTCAAGATTTAAACTGTTTTTTTTCTAAAATTTAGAATTAAAAGATATCTAATCTCTTACTGACTGATGGATGTGATCTTACATTAATTTCAACCCACTAGAAAAATGCCAGTCAAAATAATCAGGAATCATCAGGAATTATTGGCTACACCTACTTAAGCAAGAAAAATGGTTCAGATAAATTACCCATTACATTCTATTTGAGTACATTAGAAAATTAAAATAATTCATAACAAATTTTATTTCTATATCACCTAGTTCCAAAAATAGTATATAAAGAGGCTTGCTTATCTATTCAAGTAAAAGTCATTTGGAATTTAAAAAAGAAAGTTGATTTTGGTTTTTGGAGTCTTGATGCCTTCTTTTTGAAGCAGTGGCATGCTGTGAAGAAACCTTTTTTTATTTTTAATTGGTTTTTACTGTTGTTTTGGGGGGGTTATATTCATAAAGCATTCCTAGCCAGTGCATCATTATCTTTCAAAAGTACATGAATACAATGTAAATTAATGGATTTCTTTAAACTAACAATGAACCTTCTTCATGTACCTTATTGTGTTTTCATAAAAGCATTTAAAGAAGAGGATACTGGGTTTCTAAAAATTCTTCGTAGTGTAACACCATTTCTTTTGTATGTTAAAAATATATTCAAAATAATGTTAATTATAAAAATGTAGGTGAAGCAGTCAAAGAATAAATCAGAACTTTTGGATTGAAATTGCAAGCGTCTGCCTATAAGGTCAAGTTTAGACAAAAGAACAATTATCCTAAAACCCTCTCAAGTCACAAGCCAGGTATTAATATTCTTGAGAATAACTCTAAAATGTCAAGTCCATAAATCTGTTTAATTTAGCTTCAAATCAGCAACCACTGCCAGACTCCAGCAGCCCAGGGTGGAAACTGGCCCTTGTTAGGTAGCCAAGGTGGCTAAGAAAGGATGGGGAGCCAAAAAGCTCCAATTAAGGGCTTGTCCCAAAGAAGTGGGACCCAAGGAAGCACACACCAAGGCACATCATGATTATATTAACCTAAGATTAAAAATAAGGAGAGAGTCTTAAAAACTGCAAGAGTAAAGGAGACAGTTACCTACAAAGGACTTCCCATGAGACTATCAGCTGATTTCTCAAAAGAAACCTTGCAGGCAAGAAGGGGCTGGAAAGAAGTATTCCAAGTCAGGAAAGGCCAGGACCTACATCCAAGATTATATAGCAAAGCTACATTGTAGAATGGAAGGACAGATAAAGTGTTTCCCAGATAATGTCAAAGTAAAGGAGTTCATCATCACTAAGCCCTTACTGCATGAAATGTTAAAGGGACTTATCTAAGAACAAGAAAAAGATAAAAAATATGAACAGTAAAATAACAAGTCACAACTATCAACAACTGAACCTAAAAAAAAATAAAAATAAACTAAGCAAACAACTAGAACAGGAACAGATTCACAGAAAGGGAGATCACATGGAGGATTATCAGTGGGGAGGAGAAGGGGGCAGTGGGGGAAAAGGTACAGGGAATAAAAAGCATAAATTGTAGGCACAAAATAGACAAGGGGAGGTTAAGAATAGTATAAGAAATGGAGAAGCCTAAGAACTTATATGGATGGCCCATGGACATGAACTGAGGGGCAGAGGGAATGCAGGTGGGAGAGGGGGTGCAGGGCAGAGAGGAATAAAGGGGAGAAAATGGTACAACTGTAATAGCAAAATCAATAAAAGATATTTTTAAAAATTAGAAAAAAACAAAAAACATTAAAACACAAATAAATTCTCAGCCAATCCCAGACCAAAAAGTAAGGGGAGGGGGGCTTTTACTCCTTTTCTTCAAGGCAAGACACTGAGACCAGACAGGCTGAGTCCCAGCAGACCGCAGCAGCAAGGGAGAGGGTGGGAGGGTTTTGAAGGGTGTGTGTCAGACCCCGGGGGAGGGTGAGTCACCCCGCTGATCTGCCCCAGATGTCCTGGGTATAGGTGTTTGCAAGACAGTGTCCTCTGATCAGGGATGACTGATTGGCAACAGAAAGTTATGGGCCTTGTTTGATGGGAGGGGCAGTGAGGATTCCAGGGGTTTCCAGCATGATGCTGGGCGGCTCTGCCCCAGTTGCCTCTGACAATAGGGAACCTCCTGATCAGGTAGCTGGTACCCTCCTTGTTTCAGCACAGGCAATGGCTCAGGGCCTCCAAGTCCCAGTATGTGCTAACAGCCCCCAAAATGTGTTTTTTGGTCAGCACATATTCCTCCTCTTCCTCCTCTTATCCTTCCTCTTCCTCCTTCTTTTCCTCCCCCTACCTCTCCTCTATCAACATCATTGTCACCATCATCACCATTTTACTGACAAAATTTAAGCAGATATAAATACTCTCCAGCTTCTACTTCCCAAAGTACTTACTACTATCTGACTTGCAGATACTGTGTACAGTTAGAAGAGCCTAAAGCTCAGTGCTAAGGACAGACACTGGGGTCAGAGGTCTTCTTTGGGGCCTCACTCCATCACTTGTTAGCTGTTTGACTCACTATTCAATGTTTCAGTTCATCCACCTATGAAATTAGTATCACTGTCTTACCTTCAATTTCATGAGTGAGGACTGAATGCAATACTACATAAAAGTGCCTTGAACATCATCCAGCACACAGAAAATGCTCAAGAAATGTCACCACTGTTGTTGTCTACTCCCCCAAATTTGCATTTACAACTGCTGCTACCCTGGACTTTACTTAGAGAAGGACATTTTCTGGCACAGTTAATACTAAAAAAAAAAAATGAACTGTTATTATGGTCTGGCTCCTAAAGGAATGTGAGCTGCAATCACTGCTAAAGTTTACTTTGTCCAGAGGAATAAGTAGCACTTCTATACCATGTATGATCTCAGACACTGCGGTCTCTCAGGGTTGTTTTGTTTTTAACTTTTTTTTGTTTTGCACCTGAGGCTCATTCCATAAATCACCCAAGGATTAAAGAGTGACCTACATGAAAATATTGAATGAAAATTGTAAACTTATAAACTAACATATTTAATGATAATATGCATATATACTGTATCATACTTGTCATAACCACAGCTAGTTCATATTTATAATTAATGGCAGTATTACTTTCCCTCCAGGGGTACGGGAAGCTGTGAGCCCCAAATTCTCCCCCCTCTCCTTGCTGTTCCCCATTGTCCAGAGAACGACCTCACTTAGCAAAGCCCAAGAAGGATGCTTGCCTGACAGCTCGCGAATTGGACTTTTTCTTGGGGTGAATGAGAGTGCACATGGGAGAGTGGAGAGACAGAGAGAGGCGAGGACTGGAATATGAGGTGATGACAGGCTTGGTTCAGAGAAAATTGAACCAAGTGATTGTCAATTCAACAGCTGTTTGGCCTAGAGAGGGAAATAGAACAGGTCAAATTCAACCCAAGATACTGTGCATTCCAGTTGACAAACAACTTTTAATGGAGCTATGTCAGTGATCTGAAAATGATGCAGAGGAGGCACCACATAATGAGAGAAGGAGCCACAGAACAGCCAAGGGGCTGGCTCAGTGGATCTCATCATCGAGAAAGTCATGAACTTCCTCCCCTCACTCAACACATGCAATTTTGGCAAATGCTCTTGATAAGTACTGAAGACAAGAAGGAAAAAAAAAAAACAACTAAAATTTTTTGTTTTGCAAAAGCAGTGGAATTAGAAGCATGCTATCTGAATTCTGGACCTGCCATTCCCTAGCTAGGTGATCCTGGGTCGATTACTTTATATCTCAGCCTCAGTTTTGTTCTCTGGAAAATCATTTTTTAAGGTTAAGATAAAGGTTAGGTAAACCAAACATTTTCAACCTGAAGTAATGTGCATTCAGTTCTCATCCTCTTCTATGGCCTCTACCCATTCCCTGAAAAATTGATCATGAGGCCTCGGGAGCAAAATTGGGCAAACAGCCAGTTCCCTCTAGGGAGGCCCTGTAGGGGCCCCCACTGCAGGCAAACAGGAAGAAATGTTCTAACCAGTCCTTTTACTGATGGGTGTGAAGAGGAGTGAAATAGGCTCCCCCTAAATATCCCTCTTTGGCATTAGGGTTGTCTTGAGTTGAAGGCAATTCAGAAGAAGAAACAGGTGCAGGAATGTTTTCTGCCCTCCCCAATTTGCCAAAAAGCAAGCCATAAATATAACGGCACCCCACCTTCCCCTCTCTAACAGGTAGGACAGAAGTTAATTGCTGGAGACAACTGTAGACCTTCTCAGCCCAGTCACTCTCCAAGAGGCATCTACATAACAAAGCTTGCTAAAACTGGCCCTCATCCACTTAGTTTCCCCATATAGTTGCCTCCTGGCAATTTGCCGCCCCTAGGAACACAAAGTCCTTTTCCTTTGTCTTGTCACTTCTCTGTAAAAGTATCATCCTTTTGTTAAAATGTTATACAAGCCCAAGTCCTAACCACCCCTTTGAGTTACTCATCTCTGGGTATTTCCTCCTGTACGCACCTGTTAATACACTTCTGTTCGTGTTCCTCTTGCTAATCTGTCTTTCGTCACTCTACTTTGCAGGGCCCCAGCCAGTAAAGATAAAATAAACCTACAGGTGAAATTAAACTTAAAAACCGTAGACAAAGTTGATCTTATCCAGTTCTTTTTTGGGGTCCCACCTGTCCATGGAATGCATTTCAGGGAACAAATAAAGATAAATGAAAATATAAGTAAGAATGTATCATTCTTGTGCTTGCTACTCAGCCAGATCTCCAGCTAATTTATTTTACTATAATTAATGATGATAATAACAACTAACATTTACTGAGCTACTGAATCTTCAAAGTTGCTCTTTTGATATGTTCACATTTTTATCTTTTTATCAAAAAAAAAAAAAAAAAAAAAGCTTAGAGAGGTTAAGTAACTTGCTCAAGACGACAGTAGTTCCTGAGAATTTTTAAGACCACAGAGTAGATACTGGGGGATGAAGCCGTGATTTAGGTGCTTGTTCATCTGATTCCATTTTCTCTCTTCTTGTCCTCATTTTTCCAGTCCCTCTGATCCTTGGGTGTTACCTTCTGATGACAGTCACATTCTGGCAGCCCCCCTTCATCCAATTGCCCAGGTGGGTGCGCTTCTTAGGTTGTAGCTCTGAGCCCTTCATTCAAACATCAGTCCAGCCTCAATTTCTGGTTCCAACTCCCCATGACTGGGGATAAAAGATGTTTCTCAAACCTTGTGCTGGTCCTGCAGGGCTGACCTTTTATTGATGTACCTATATTACACAGTGAGCCAGGATTGTCTGTTGAGGGTTTTTTTTTTTTTTTTTTCTTTTCCCTCTCTCACCAACTGCATCAACGTTAGTAAAATCCTACCATATTTTTCAGACTACAAGAGGCACCGGACCATAGGACACATCTAGGCTTTAGAGGAGGAAAATAGGAAAAAAAAATTGAAGCAAAAACTGTGGTAAAATATTTAATAACATAAATAACAAAATATTTCACCAATGTAAATGTAAACAGCCAGGTAAGCTACATTCGGACTATAAGATGCGCCCCCATTTTCCTCCCAAATTTGTGTGGGGGGGGTGTCTTATAGCCTGAAAAATATGGTATATTTTTCATTTGTAAAATACTGTGTAAATCTTCAGTGTGTTTACAAGTTATATACCTCTACTGGAGATGAGAAAAGTGAACTTTTCAAATAGTTGGTTGCAAGTTGTGCTGTAAAAATCATTACTGATTTTTTGATACTCACTTTCCGGTCTTTGCAATTCACAGAGGGTAGTTTTGCCTACCATCACCATCACTGGCAACAGTAGGAGCACAGAGAGAGGCTGAAGCCTGAAGTACCCCTTCCCTTTCCTCAAAGAGCATGCTTAGGAATAACCTCCATTCCTTCTCCACAACATGTAGGGATCTGTAAGTGTCTAGTCACAGAGGCCCTAAGTGCCAGCACACTAATTTCCCAAATCAGAAAATAAATACTCAGGGTGCATAAAGAGCTCTCCTGCTGGCCACCCTTTTGAGTCCAGAGAGTAGAAACCTGATAAAATGGGAGTGTTTCTGGCAGTGAGGATGAAGGGGGACTAAGCTCACAAGGCAGGAGCTACTCATCTTTAGACCAAGAAAATGTGAGCTCCATTAGGTGTCCACATCTTAATGATCCCTCTTTTGCAGTTTTCATTGTTAGCACTTAATTTAAGTAACATTACAAGTGTTAAGCCTTCAGCTGAACATTTTGCTCCAAACACATTATGCAGCAACCACGTTATATTAAAAATTAATTCCTAAATACATTCATTCTGCCACTTATCAATGCATCTACCACAAATGTTTATTGAACATTTATCGAGAGCCTATCGAGTGCTGGGTGTTGAGAGTTTAAAATGAAATGGCATCATTTCTGCCAAGTGGGATGCTTGAGGAGTTTATGGGAGTCAGAACAGTATGTATAACGTGATAAGAGCTGTAACAGTGGTGTGTAGACAGCGTGCTGAGAAAAGCGGTTTGGGCAGAGGACTCACATACAGGAGACACCAATAATACGTGCTGGATGAAAGAGCTTGCACTCCGCAGGTTATAGACAGAAGGATCTTAGTATTTATGCTGCCAAAGCAAGCACAGGATGGATGTTCACGAATATAGTACCTCTGTATAAAGTAAACGTGTACAATATGACACGCATTTTATATTATAGGAATGAATTGATACATCAATGACAAGCAAATACACCTACGTCATGGGAAGGGTACACATCAGAGAAAGCTGAAAAGAACCTCAAGGACCATATAAGCCAGTGAGTCGTGAGCAGACACAAACCAAATTAACTGTCATAAAAAATAACACCAGATGAACACAATGAGACATATGTACATGAAACGTAGGATGATTGCATAGCAGGAAGAGCACTATTGGTCAGAGGTATTCATTTTGGAAGGAAAAGTACACAGGTTGGACTTGGAAGAGGGTCATTTTGAAAAGGCACAAAGTGAGGAGAGGGTATTGGAAGTGGATCGAGAGACAGGCAAGGAGGTGGGGGATCGTGAGTTGCAGTCCATTTGGCAGAGTGCCAGCGTGGAAGGGAAAGCGGGAAAGGCACGTTTGCACCAAAGGAAAGGCGTCTCCTCTTAAGGGTTTGGACACCGTGGTGGGCAACAGAAAGGCGTTAGCGTGTTTCGGGCCAGGGACTACCACGATTATCTCTGCTGTGCAAACATGCCATTAAATACTGCCTTTACTTTCCAGATTATATTTTTAAAAATCAAACCTGTTTTCATAATTGACACAGCTGTATTTTTTCTTTTATATTTAGGTGTGATGGATTTGAAACCACCTTCAATTTGTATTTCATTCTATTTTATTTCCTCACCCAACAGCTATTTATTCTGCTTCTGTTGTTGTTATCAACCCTGGCAGAGGGCATTTCCAAAAATAGCTTCACAATAGAAATGATTCAGATTAGCAATAATTTGAAGCCTGAGATCTGGATGATGTGTTTGTGTCCACTAAGGAAATATTTATACCTTGGTGCTCGCTAGCTCATAGCCATCAACCAAACTTAAGATACTCACAGCCTGAAATATCTGAAATTACAAATGTTAATTTCTATGCACCTTATTCTGCTATTATTTTTTTTCACATGAGCACTTTGACTAAGCCTGGATTATAAATAGGTGATCACTTGTTGTAAAATATCTAATCATTTTTATCTTCATAAAGCTTGTAAGAAATCCTATCATAAATAGACATTCTTTTACTATAACCATTTGATTTGAGGCCAAGGAACTGTATTTTCCATAATTCTCTTTAAATGCAGTCAAGATCTCTCTTAATAATGAAATACACCCTCAGATATACAAGGCTTGAATGCTGCTGGAGAAAACTTTAAGCACATTCAGCTAACCTGGAGGTGACAAAGAAGTAACTATTACAGGTGCGCCTTGACTTAGGATGGGGGTTGTGTCCTGATAAATCCATCATAAATTAAAAAGGGTACAGATAAAAAAATGCATTTAATACACTAACCTACCAAGCTGCACAGCCCAACCTCGCAGCCAAACATGCTCAGAATTTATGTTCACCTACAGCTGGGCAAAATCAGGGAACACTAGGAAGACACTGGAGAATACGGGCTGTTACCTTGGAGGTCATGAGGAGCTGGGAGCGGAGGCTCACTGCCTCTGTCCAGCATCATGAGACTATCATGCATAGCACCAGCCTCGAGAGATCTAAATTCAAAATTTGAGTTAAGGTATCTAGTGAATGAGTATCACTTGCACACTGCTGTGAAGTCAAAAATTGTAAGTCAAGTCATCGTACGTCAGGGACTGTCTGTACGTGGTTGACTTGATAGAAAAGGACTGTCTCCCTTTCATCATTTGAAAGCACCCTAGCTCCCAACCTGCAAAGGAAGGTGCATAGCAGTGCAGGTGTTAGGAATCCTCCCAAATTTTCAGCCACTCCAGCAAAGCCATCATGCCTCACTCATGTGGAAGTCTCCCCATGTAGCCTTGTCTACAGAAGAAATAGCAAAACTAGAGGGGACACACAAAGGCAACCCCTGAGGTTTGAGAGCTCAGGAGTCTTGCTTTGGAGCTCCTAGGGCCACTGCCAGGTAGAGCAGGCAGAGTGCTGAGGATGAGGGCTGGCTCCCGGAAGGGAGGGCAGGTGGGCACACAGGCTTGCCCTGCAGCTGGGAAAGGCAGCCTCTCTCCTAGGGTTTAGTGGAAGTCCCCCGTCGCCCTCCAACATCTCTATGCCTAAGGCTGGGATACAAGGGAAAGAATTAATCCTGACCCCATGGTCTCTGATCTTTACCCAGTAAGACAAGAATAAAACAATGAGAGTCAGAGAGAGAGAGAGACAGACAGACAGACAAACAGAGATACAGAGAGAAAGAGATCTAGTTTACTGTATATCAATTATACCTCAAACAAACAAAAACTGAGGTCTTACTGTTGGCTAAGCTGCCCTAAAGTGGACTGGGAAGGCAGGTCATCACCTGCTCTTGTACTCCTGTGCCTGTGTCGTGTCTGGCACTTTCTGTTCCCTCTCTGTCCCACTCTATCTTGTTTAATTTCATCTACTTTGTTTCATTCTCTTCATCAGGGCTTTAACAAAATTGGACACACTTATTGCCCTTCAAGACTTCAAAAGATGCAGCGATCAACACCAAGACCCGGCCAGGATATTCATTCCTGGCCAAGCGGCACATTTTCTAGTTGGAAGCATTTTACAATTCGGAGACTATTTACCATTCCAAACACAGTTTTGATAAGCATGGTTCCCGACCAGTGCAGCTCTGTCAAGAACCAGACACATGATGGAAATGCATTTGTATAGAAATTCCTACTGAAAGAAGACACATGGCTACACTCTACCTGTCAGGGAATTTTTAAATCTACCTATGCAAAGTCAAGGCTATTACTAGCTTGTAAACACAGAGTCCACTGGGAGCATTCTCAATCTGACATCTTTCCATGTCTGCTGCATTCGATCCCAGTTAGCAATCCTGCAGGCGATTCCCCATAGACTCCTTCCACAAGCAGGCTTGGCTCAACTGTTTGTCACTGGTGGATTCTGAAATAAAGCGCACATATTTTTAACTGTCACCACCTCCTGCTAGGCTGAGATAAAAATGCCGTTTCAAGCCTGGGGTCGTGGAAGGAAGGCCAGATGTGAATTCAGAAGTACGCGAGCTTGACCCCAGGCACCATCTCCGCCAATATCATAGTCGGTGCACCTTGACTGGGGTTGTGATACCTGCTGCGGTTGGTGTGACGTATGGAAACAATGTATAAGAGAGTCTTAAATTGGAGTGACTAGAATTTAAGAAGCTTTCACTAAGGAACAGATATGGTTAGTTACAATGACAATAGCATTGACTACACTATACATAAGAATAAAGCTCAAATTTGCAGTTTAAGCTTGTTCTAATGACATCCAAGGTCATTTGTGATTAAGTAAAACATGTCTAATGCATGTGCATAAGAGAAATACCCAAAAGAAAAATAAATAAAATACATCAGGCACATAGTGTGTGTCAGGTCCTGTCCTAAACAGTTTAAATGCATTACTTCAACCATTTATACAAAGTCCAATTTGGATTTAAATAATATGTTCACTTTGTGGTGTGATTAAGGAACAGTGAAGTTAAGCAATTTGTCTAAGGTCACACGGGCAGTCTGTGATGTGGCTAAACAGACCTAGGGAGCCTGGTTCCAGAGCCTGTGCATTAACTGATGGTGCCCACTGCTATGCCTTCCTCGATAGACGACCGTCTTTGGTAGAGCAGAAGGAAGCCCCATGTAATATCAGTTTAACAAAGACTCTTGCCCTGGTGTTTTAATTTGGAAAGGGAAAAACTGATATAAAAATTCTAATTTCTCTATGATCAGTTTCTAAAGCATTGTAGCACAGCCTATACGGGTTTCAGATTATACAGGTAAGAGAATACGAAGAGAGATTAAGGTTGAACTGGCCAAGAACAATCTTCATCCATTCATCTGTCCATCCATTCATCTGTCTATTCATTCACTCACTTTTCCTTTCTGGTTACAGTCAAGTGATACAGAGCAAAATTTGAGATTAGGTAGACCTCTACCCTAGTCCCAGTTCATAACTACTGCTTGTGTGATATTGAGGAAATAAAGTAACCTGAGTCTCCTAAAGCATACTTTTAAAAAGTATTACTTAATGGGAATGTTAATATAATTAAATGACATAATTATTGTGGACTTCCAATCATGATATCTAGTGCAAAATTAAACTCAGTACATGATGGCTAGCCATATTAACATTCAGGCTTTTGTATGTCTGGTGCTTACTTTTGTTCTGAAGGTATGAAGATGAATAGGATACACTTCTTGCCCTCCAGGAGCTCTGGTTGTCTAGTATGGAGATGGCACACATGTGATAAATGTGAACTGGTTAATTCTACCAGGGTTTAGGAATGGAGGAGGAATGGATAAGATAACAAAGGCTTGTTGGAATTTTCTGATGTCTCAAATACTTAGATAAGCACTTAGACCCCCTACATGCTGTCTCATTTAAATTTCACGATCACCCTAAGAGAATAAGAGCTGAGACCTTAACCCAAGTTGTTACTAATGTGAGAAATGAATAAGGCAGCTCTAAGCAGAGTCTTCAAAGATGATTAGGCATTATTGATCAGAGAGGTCATGAAGGGAGTCAGGACAGAGAAAGAAGCAAGAAAAAAATGACAAGAGGAAATTAAATCAGTTGGCACATTTAGGGAACTTCGGGTGATTCAGTATTCAAGGACTGTCCATTGGGGGGTGGTCCATTATGTGCGAGGGTGTTGTTTGTTTGTTTGCTTGTTTGTTTTTGATACTGGAGGTATGGGGCTACAAAACACAGACTGAAATTCCTGCTCGTGTGGACCTTATCTATTCTTCTGGAGAAAAGACACCCAAAGCAAAACAAACACACTCATATTCGGGGAAAATAAGAAGTCCATTGAAAAGTAACATATAAAATCATGCCGTAACATATACAACCGATGGTCTAAGCGCTAATGAGAAAAACGAAGCAGGAAAGAGGTCAGGGTATGATGTGAGATGGGAAATTTTCTGATTTTAAAATGATAGGCAAGGAAGGCTTAGCCAAGCAGATACTGCAGGAATCAAGCTCAGAGAGAACGTGTGAATGAGCCAGTTGAGAGATCTAAGGGGAACAGTTTCCAGGTTGAGGAGGCAGCATCTGCAAAGCCCCAAGAAGGAAGTATGACAGGCATGACTGAGGAGCTGACAGCTCATTGGATTAAGTGACACGAGGCTACTGGTGACCTTGACAGAATCATTTCAAGGAGATTTGTCTGAGCAAAACCCTGATCAGAGACAGCTCTAGAGAAAGATGGGGAAAACACCTGGAGACTAAGTACTCAGATAACTCTTTGAAAAAAGGAAGGAAATAGCGCAGTCATGTGAGGTTAAGAAAACTTTCCAATTGAGCACAGAGAAAATGCCCCTGTGATGCAGGGGAGAAAGGGGAGGAGTCCAGAGCAGCATCCTGGAGTCGTAGGAGGGCAGCCTTGGGGTTCCACAGCGAGGTTGGATAAAATGAGTGCATGTGGCCTGGTGGGGAGAGCAATGAAAGCCCAGTAGGGCCATTCCACCAGAGGTCCCATTCGTTTTTCAGGGACAAAACCGTGAAGGGTCTTCCATGCCCAGCATAGATGCTTGGGCTTTGTCTTTTGGAAATGAAGGTCTGTAAAGGATTTTAGGCACAGGAATGAAATGTTCCAATGAGCTTCGCCAGGAGGGTGAGAGCTGTACTGAGCTTAGGGGCGTTTATGGGATTTGAATAACTGAGAGGATGAGAAGAAAAGAATATTCTAAACAAGAAGATCGATAATAGCATTGATCTGGAGTGAGAATGGGTTTGACATGTGGGGAACCAATAGATGACAAGCCCTTCTGGCAGAAAGGGTACCTCTGGGGCAGTGAGAATCACCAGTATATCTGGAAGGCACTGGAGTGACTCAGCTAGCTCAGTGACTCTACCTCATACTATTTCTGTAATTTTGGACATGGTACCTAATTTCTTTTTATCTAAACACTCCTTATAAAAATAAATAGGGATAATAATAGTACCTCCCTCATAAAGATAATCAAATAAAATAAGATAGATAAGGCATTAACTCTGTGCCTGGCAGACAGTAAATTCTCAGGAAGTGTTAGCTGTTATTATATGGCGTATCTTGAGACCTGGGAGAGTATATGAGAAATGGGCCCCAGGTCTATGGGCTGTAATAGAAGGAAACATGATTGAAGGCGCTATGATTTCAGGAGGCTGATTGCATGATATAAATCTAAATATTGATCCCTAATATTCAAAGGAATAATTAAAAATGCAAGTCTAATGATAAGATTCATCTAGACTAACCATTGATATAATACAAGGGTCTCTTAAAATTTCATAATTAGGATATTTGCGCTGTGGAAGTGGAAGGATATTTGTGGGCAGCTCTAGAAACCAAAAAAAAAAAGCTTCATTTTAAATAAATACAATGCTTATCTCCCTACTGCTGCCAACTTTTCATATTTCATGAATTCAAATGTGCCAGGAACTAAATTCAGTGCTTCAAAATGTATTATTAATGGTCATTTCTCTGTAATGAGAGTTATTTGAGTGTGTCAGCTGGTGTCGTCAACATATTGAAGAATTTAGAAAGAAGAACATAGACTCATACACTAGGCTACTTCAGAAACGGACTTTATATATACCAGAGTCCCAAATTATAAATAGATCTTATTTCACCTATCACAAGAATAGGTTGCTACCTATGTGTTCCTTAATGTTATCTTAGAATTCATTTTCTTTAACATTAATATACGCTCAATGAATCAAATTGGGTAGAGTTCTTTTTTGAGTTTTCCAGTTCAATAGCTATATATATATAGTTATTAAGGAGTAAATATAATAGTGTTAATCAAGTTTGCAAGACAAATTTATTCTCAAGTTGACAGGTTCTTGGGTAAAAAATGAAACTTAATTTCTGAAAATCTACTTCATATGGTGGAGCTGATAGAATTTGATGTAAGTGAATGCAACCTCCCAGATTATTGGGCAGAAAATATCATTTAAATATAATTTCTCCATTAATTGGTTTAATGGGTTGGATAAAATGACGCATTGAATAGATTATATTGGAGAGCAAGTTTTCTAGTGGCGAATAAGTCTATGAAAACATCCAAGTACAAAGACGTGATATAAGAATTTTTTGATTTGGGGGGCCAACGGGGGTTATAAGATGGACAGCTAGTTTTGGTTCTTCTCAGCATCTACTTTTCTGTTGGCAACAGAGCTGGGTTTTCCTGTGGGGAACTACCTCACCCCCATTGCAAGTTGTCACGTTATCTTGGTATCAGTGTGACACGAGAGGAAGATGAAGGGACCCAAGGCTCGAAGACAGAGAGTCTTGGCCAGGCTCCGGCCCAGGGTAACTCTGGGCTAGCCACATAACCTCTAGGAAGGTATGGTTCTCGTGTTTAGAATAAAACTGATACTAGTACCAATACAAATGAAATGCTAATACACGTACCTTGCAGGGTGATTCTGAGGATTATATGAGTGATACATGAGAAAGGATTGCAATATAGATATGAAGAACACCCAAGGAGTCCTCACTAATGTAGACCAGCAGGACTAACCGTGAAAGACAAGCTTTGTTCCAAGTTTAAACAATGTTTGTAACAATGAGTGAATTGTGTTTTCAATAGGCCTCAATAGATTGTTTTAAAAAGTGATGGTAGTTTATTTTTACCAGTGGGTGGCCTTTTCATTATTGACATGGGGATAGTAAACGTATATTATATAAAATGAGGGATCAGATTGGTGCCCATTTGACACTGTCCATGAGCCAGGCTGACATCAGGGAGACATTTGGTACTCCCAGATGTCCTGTCACTGGCTTCCTGGGCAAGGAGTGCAGGTGGGTAGGGTTGGGGAGAGAGCCCCAGGCCTGCTCACATCAGGTCTGGCGGGCCCTGCTGTGGAACACATGTCTTGAAAGTGTGTATACCACCATGGACAATTTTGTTTTCCTTTTGAAAGTGGGGCAAAACCACTTGCCCAAAGCATGTCTCCCTCAGGATAGCACAGGGCCCTTACGCCAGAAGAAATACAGCTTATTTTATATTGGCATTTTTTAAGTACCCTTACACATCATACACAGAGGAAGTGGTATATAATTTGGAGGTAATGGAGGAAAAAAGTACTTAGTGCATTGATTTAAGGGGTGTGTGTAAACTCCATGTAGATTTAAATTTCCCAACAGCTTGCAAATGGGTTACTCAAGTTTTTAAAAGCAGAAGTTTCTAGAGATACATTAGTCATAAAGACCACAGAATGTAGCTTTTTATGTTTACTGTTTTCTTTTACATTCTGTCCAACCCTGAGTCATAGAGTCTGACAGGGCAATGCCTGTATGTTCTCTGCCCCCCCCAGGAACGTCTGCAGAAGCCAAGTTCCTCCACAGTGGAATAAGAAGAAGGGCTTTGAGTTAAAAATAGCCTGGGTTCCAACACCAAGGTCCCTTCTTCTCAGGGTGGCCCGCTGATCTTGGACCATTTACAATGATTTTCTGAGCCTCAGTTTCTTCATCTGTAAACTTAGGCAATGTGCTCCCAGTATGGTAGTACAGAGAACACGGAAAATGTATGTAAAGAGCTTAGGTCCAGCGTAGTGCCTTTTACTGGATGTATTAAATGATTATAATACTTATCAGCCCTTTTCAACAGAGTGTGGGGGGAGTGAAAAAGTTTCATGTTCGAAAAAGTACCTACTAAGTCATAATCTCCTCCTGAGGGAGCAGAGATTCCAAAAACCAACAAGCAAACACATCAGCAGGATGTCTAATCTAAAAATCAGTTTATTCTTTGGCTTCCAGCTCCCAGGTAGGGCTATCTTAGGCTCTAGGCAAAATTTTTGTGTTCTACTAAAAGAAAACTACAGATATGCTTTCTGCTCAAATTATTATTGTACAGCTTATTTTTTCTTCTTTTGAAATCTTTGTTGCAGATAAACACCTTAAGTTAAAAGCAATTTTAAATAAGAGCATCATCAAAAATGTGCCACTTTGGTGACAAAAATTTGCCATTTACTAGTTTGGTGACAAAAATTTGCCATTTACTAGTTTGGTAAAACTAGTTTATCCTATCCCACATGGCAACATGTTACTTTTCCTTAAAGTAGAAATGTTTTCCAACCACTGCCTTCAAAATAAAACTGAGAATTTGAGGACAGAATGACATTCTTTCATGATCTGTGTCCAGTTTTGGATGCTGGACCCTACAAAGCATATCTGCAGTACTAACAGCCTATTTGCAGCTTCTCAAACATGGACTGGTCTTTCGATATCTGTGTCTTTTCCTAGTCTCTTGCTTCATATGCCATTTGTTCTTTCTGCACCTCAAGCTAGCCAATTACTGCCTGTCCACCAGATTTCATCTCAAGCAAACCCTCCTCTGGGAAGTGTGCCCCAGATGTCCCCCAGCCCCCTCACCTTGCCAAGTTTCTGGTTCTTCCTCTCCTTAGTTAAAGCTTTTCCTGTAGCCCTGCACCATAAAGGGTTCTCTGTGTTAGACGTGCCTCTTTGCCTGTCTGTTTAGGTTGTTTTCACTTTTACCTGTGATCACATCTGTTTTTCTCATGTGTACCTGCCTCCCCAATCCATCTGTTCATGCCTTGCAACCAAGGTATGTGTCTTCATCTTCCTATAGGGACAGGCGCAGAGTGGGGACACACTAATTATTCCTGTTTAGCCCTGCTGATTGGGCCCAAAATGAAGCTGTTGTCAGCAACATCACTGCTAAGAGATGCCAAAGAGTCACTGAATAGATGCACATGTAGTAGATTATTATATCCACAGCAGAAAAGGTTATTTTAAGAACTACTGCTTGTTTTGTGCGTGAGTAAAGAAGGAATATCAAACATAATTTCTTTACAATCAAAGGAAGCTTATTTCCAAGATAGGAGGCCCCTCCCTCCTTTGGTTATTTTCAAGGAAGTAAATTAGGAAAATCATTTGCATTTTCACATTAGTCTTCCCTGAATATGCATGGCTCGTTGAATTCCGTCTGACACTTTCACAAAACTTGCTCAAGCAAGCTTTCCATTACTAAATAAATTGCATTTATTCTAATTAAAGATACACAGAGAATACTGCCCGGGAAGGAGAAAGTGGGAACTACGGAGCTAGAGATTCCATGGTAACCCTGCCAGGGACAATGTAATTGATTCATAAGGTCCCTTCTGCTGCGTATTGATTCCATGCCAACAAGCCATGAAAACTGTCCATCATTTCACAAAGCTATTTATAGACCAAGTCCAGCTGCAACAAATAAGTGGTGCTAGGGCACACAGCGACAATTAGTGAAAAGAATAATAAAAGAGATGTCTCCTATTTAGCTCACTTGGCCATTGATTATCAACAAGGTTTAAATAGCTATATAGTAAACATATGGGTAATTTACTGAAATAAAATATGTGTAATAGATCTTTAAGTACAAAGGATCCACCGAGGGAGAAAAAATTAAAACACTCAAGTTCCATGTTACAGGCACCACATCACACACAGTATCGGTACCGCATTCTGCCTCATTGCTGGTTGTTAGCATCCAAGTTTATCAGGCAATTTGTCAGCATGTTAAGCACACATAAGAGAAAGTGATAAATTAATGCTATAGGGAGATAAAGATTCGGAAACTGAGACAAAGCTTGGTTAGCACAATCATTTTTCATGCCCCTTGGAGCATATTACAACTCCGCTGGCTGGGAGACTGGAGAGAGAGAAGCAAGTTGCATGCCTGTCCTTAGATTTCCGTAAGCCAGACTTGTAAATGGTGTGCACCTCATATTCCTGCCATTCAGTTCAACTGCTGAGTTAACCAGCAGTACCCAAAGTGGACCAGCTGGTGCTTCCCTGGGGGTGGATGCTTGTATGCGGTGGTGCTTGTTCTTTAGGCAGGAGACCGCTTGCACTAAGCCCACCGCAGCAATATCCTGGTGTAACCAGCTCGTTCAGACAACCCCTTCACTTCACGTATTACACACACTTTATACTTGCTCCTGAATTGCTGCCCTGATTACACTTAATAGCCTGCAGACTTAAAAGTCAATTTCTGAGATGACTGTCAAATTATCAGTATTGCTTTTAGATTAAACCTAGAGGACATTTCCATTCATTTTTGCTTTTTAAGATCTTTAGATTTCAAACTTTCATATATTCTACTTTCTAGTTAACAAAAAGTTATAGTGCTCGCTACTTTTAGTGTCTTTTCCCAGTATTCCTTGGTATGTAAAGCCATAATAAATGCCTTTGATAAAAAAAGGCTGCAACGGGTGCATTGTTTTTTACTTTGCTGCACGATATTATCTCACAGCGATGGAGACCAGACCTCTCTTTCTAGAGGGTGGGAAGTAGACAGGGAGGGCTCATTGACTGCGTCTAAATTCACAGACTGAAAATGAAGTGGGCTCTTTCCAAAAGATGGTGAATGGTTTCCTGTCTTTGCTCTTGTTTTTGTGCTCACAGAATTGCTTTCTTGCATTTTTACCTGGTGAGCTATTACTACATATTTGCAAACTACCTGAAACCCTCCTCCACTTGCCTCCCTATTACATTTGATCACATCATGCTTTCAACCTTCATAGCCTTCTAACTATAGCTTCCAAATACCTCTAAAGACAAATTGCCTTGCATTTTATATCCCTAAGTGATTATAGGAACTTAGCAACTTAGCCTTATTAATCTCTATTTTCTTTTTGTATTTGTTTATTAAAATGTAGAAAGCTTCCTGTATACATACTGCATAGCTACCTCCACAATATTTACCGACATTTTTTCAAGAAATAAAATATAACATACATTGAAATCACGTTTTGTTCCCCCTCTCCAATTCAATTTCCTCCCCTTCCTCCTGTGCTGACAGGTAAGAACACCATAAATTTACTGTAATCCAAATTTACATAAATCCATTTTTAAGCTTTCATAGCTAAGCATTTCTGCATATATAGTCCTATATGGTTTTTCTTTATTCACATACATTCTAACAGAATAGTATGATAGCATGTGCTATTTTTGGTGTTCAACATTATTTTTGAGATTTCTATAATTTTTTAGGTTATTAACCTAGGTCATTCTTTTAAACTGTTAACTAGTTTCTCATTCATGAATTTTCTGCAATTGGAATATCATTGGCTCTCTCTTCAAAATACATCCAGAATTCAACGACTTCTCACTATCTTTATTCAACCACTCTGGACCAACACACCATATGTCTTGTCTAGATTACTAAACAGTCTCCCAGCTGGTCTTCATGTGTCCTCCTTGGACACCCCAAAAATTTATTCTCAGTACAGGACCATCAAAGTGATATTTTTAAATGTAAGTCACATTATGCCATTCACCTACATGAAATTCTTAAGTGGCTTTGCCTCTCACTCAGCACTTCAAATAATGCTGTATTGAACTCCCTTTACTTCTAGATGGGAGAGTTTCTTAAGGGTAAATTTCTATAAATAAAATTTTGTTGATTAAGACATCAAATCACTTTTCAATTGTACTAGATTTGTCCTTATTACTTTCTCAAGTGGTGATAGCAATTTATGATCACACTAGTAACAGAAAATAGTACAAACTATTTTTATGCTTCTGTAGCACCCGGGCCTATGGCTCTGTAGACAATAGCTGGTACATGACTCTTTATTTCAGCTTCTTCTTCCTGCAAGCACAGTTCTCTCATCACCCACCCACCTCACCTCTTCTTATATGCCCCATGCAGAAAGACCTAAGCTTGGCCTTTCTCTGGGGACATTTGGTAAATATTTTTATTATTGTATCTGCATTTCATATTGTAATCACGTGTTTCTATCTCCTGCCCCCACCACCATTATAGAGCAACACCCGACTTTAATGACTGGGTCAGCATTGCATCCTAGTGTCTAAGAAAAGGAAATGAATGTTTTCTAATTGAGAAATCTTCTATGATCAGCACAGAGCAACTACACATGTAAACTTTTTATATTTATAGTTGTTATTGGGGGTAGATGTTGCTATTATTCCCATTTTACAGATGAGGAAATTGATGGCTGTAATGTTCCCACTCTTACAAAACCAGGAAAAGCCTATCTTACAAAATTGTCAGAGTCTAAACCCTAAGCTCATCCTAGCACATCATGTGCTTCTTCCGTCTCCTTGTCTACAGCACAGGAGGTGCTTCGTACAGACTTAACTGATACCACGTCAACACTGCTGCGTTCTATTCTGTTTAGCCGATGCCAAATCTTGTTTATGTTTTATTTTCTTTAATCAGATTCTTAAGTGGGGGTGACCTCCACCATTGAACAATATATCCGTCCTTAACCTTTAATGTATGTGTGTGTGTGTGTGTGTGTGAGAGAGAGAGAGAGAGAGAGAGAGAGACAGCAGGGAGGGAGAGAGGGAAGGAAGGATGGAGGGGAAGAGAAGCTGAGAGAAGTTATACAATGCTTCTAGTTCCAAGGTAAAATATAGATCACTTATAATTCGAGAGATATTTGAGGTTTATTGATGGATTGGCTTCCAGGAATAAATTATTGAAATGCTCAGAAATATAGAGCATCTTAAAACTTATTCTAATCCAGTGATTATGAATGAAGGAAGCCAGAGATTTACAATTTGAATCAATATTCATATTTTTAGATATAGATGACCTACTTGCTGTTTACCGTATTGGGCACATTTGTTTTATTCACATGTAATCTCCCCAACTCATTTTCCTCTGTGTTTCAATACTTTTCTCCACTGCCATAGGCACAATCTTTTCATCAGTGTCATAGACACATAGATACAATGATTAACTTCAGGAGCAGCCCACTGATTTTCATGACACAGAAAGGGGCGCTTGATAAGCTTGGAGAATGGCGCATGCTCTCAGCTCAGCCCCATTAAGCATAGGATGCAAGCCTGAGTGTGTTTGATTTTTTGCTTTTTAAATCTGAAGGGTCAAAGCCATTATTTACTGCTGGTGAAAGTCACCTGGGTTGAGATCGGCAATTTTAGTGTCTACAGATTTGGCCATGGCTTTCAGTAAACAGCTAAGAGGTCTTCTGAACCTTCATTAATAACTGAATGTCAGCTTGAGGGAAGGTACACGATGTCATTTCTTCCAGTTATCCCACTGGTTTTATTAAGCACTCAGATTTAAACAATAATTCTATGCTTTTTCACTGTCACCCGATTAAGCTTGAAGCTTTTATTTTACTTGTTCAAGATTTCTGTATCTCTCCAGGAGGAAAGTGGCATGAAATGGATAGTTTGCACAACATCACAGGCAGACTGTACATCGGTAATGATGAGCAACAATACATGCTATTTAGGGGCTAAATTTATCATTTATAAGCATCTACATTCCAAGTAGCATTTTTACTTAGCTTTTTAAAATACTTGGCATATTTGTGTGATTTATGTACATAAAAATTTAGCATTATTCTCACTAAAATCTCTTTATGTAGTATTGAGTGTTATCATTGAAATCACTGAGACTGAGAATTTTCATCCCATTCATTTTTTCTTCTCCAAGCTAAAGAGGTAAAATGTGAACTTTGGGGAAAATCACATCTGTGTAATAGAGCTCTCCCGCAGAGTTGATTAGTGCAGTGAATTTACATTTGGATTTACTACGGTTGATTTATTTTTATTTTAAAAATATAACTTTGGCTTCACATTCTCCCAAAGATTATCTAATTATAACCACATCAGAGGGCGCAATGCAATTGGGAGCTTGGACTTCCCATCTTCTTACTAAGTTGGAATGACCAACCAGTGAATTAATGTTTCCATGACAGCCAGCTTTATCTTCTGTCCACAGCTTTTCACTGAGCAACAACCAAGTGTTGAATAGATAAGCCTGGAGATACATCAGTGAACAAAATGCAGCCCAGTAACCTCCACATGGTGCTGGCGGTCTAGCATAGAGGTGTACGTTAGTCAAACACGTGTCTACTTAAGTAAATAATGGAAAGTATCAAAGAGCTGTGAAGGAAGCAGGAGAATCAACCAGAGCTCAGGCAGCCCAGGTCAAATGGAATGTGCCAATCAGCTTGAGGAGAAAAGAAACATCTTACAAAGTTGTCTAAGGAAATGTTCTGTGACCTTAGATGAAGGTAGGCTGAGAAAGGATGAAGGACGGATTTTTTTACAGAGATGACAGCGTAGGCTGGAGTCTGCAACCCACAGAATGATCACAGGACAGAGAAAAGCCTGCCAAGGCCAGAGTTCTTAAGAGAGAGGGAGGCAGACCATGAGCCCGGCATGGTCAGACAGGGATCAGGGCATCTGAGACTAAGCTGAGAATCATGCCACTCATTCTAAGAGCACAGAGGAGTTTTAAGGAGGGCAGTGATCTGATCAGGTTTATATTAAAAAGAGATCAGTCAACTGAAGAGTGAGGATAATTATAGCTTGCATTGACAGCAGCAGAGGATCAATATTGCATCTGAAGAAGTCCTATAAGTAAATTCAAAATAAAAATTAAATTTATTAAGTATTGCTCTGGCTGGTGTAGCTCAGAGAATTGAGTGACGGCTGTGAACCAAAGGGTCGCTGGTTCGATTCCTAGTCAGGGTACATGTCTGGGTTGTGGGTCAGGTCCCCAGTGAGGGCCACATGAGAGGCATCCACACATTGATGTTTCTCTCTCTTTTTTCCTCCATCCCTTCCCCTCTCTAAAAATAAATAAATAAATAAAACCTTTAAAATATAAAAAAAAAAATAAAATTACTAAGTATTTGGTTGAGTTCATAAAAGCACTCTCAGTCCATGACTTTAAGTATGAGAGTATCTGGTTCATGCCACTATCCCAAAACACACACCTATAAACACACAGGATTCAAACTTTAGAATCCAGTTCTAGAAAATAGGGTATTAATAGAAGATTCCAAGATTGAGTAACATCTTCACCTGCACTAACATTTGAAACTTGGTAATAAAGAAAACTTTTTTCCATTTAATGGTTTTACTGACTGAAACACAAGCTAAACCCATGGCCCAAACCCTGGATCATCCAGAAATCAAACACCTAGTGGTGTAAATGAAACATCACCACACATCCTTCAAAATAAGTGTTAAGATAATTATAGAAGAAGAAAAAATTCATCAACACATATTTCTTGAATACCTACAGTGTTCCAAATACTGTATATAAAACAGTGACTAACATGGGATGAATTGTGTCTCCCCAAAACTCATTATTGAAATCCTACCTCCCAATACCTCAGAATGTTAATTTGGAGATCAGGTTTAAAAGCGTAATTAAGGTAAAGTGAGGCCATACATCTGGTCCCTACCCAGTATGACTGACATCCTTATGAGAGGATGTTTGGGCACACAAGGAGACACCAGGGACGTGGTGACAGAGGGAAGACCACATGAGGACACAGTGAGAATGCAGCCATCTGCAAGCCAAGGAGGGAGGCCTCAGAAGAAACCAAACCTGCGGACACCTTGACCTCAGATGTCCAGCCTCCAGAACTGCAATGAACTAAGTTTCCGTTGTGTAAACCACACAGTCTGTGGTATCTTGTTAGGCTAGTCCTACAGAATTAACGTAGTGACACAGCCGTAGATCTGTCTTCAAGTGGTTTACAGTCTAATGGGCAATAACGATAAGCAGTGATACAACAGGAGAGAAAATAAGTTTCACGATAAGGGGAATGTAAGGGGCTGTGGCACAACTAATTTTAAATTGGATCAGAGAAGGCTGTCTAGAGAACAGGATATCTAAGTTGAAGGCTAAGTAGGAACTCCAAGGCATACGTGTAAGTGTGTGTGCAAAAGCTCAGAGAGCTGTGTACACGTGGGAACCTGGCCAGCTGGCACAGAGGAGCCACTCAATGCCAACTCTTCTGTAGGCCTATTCATTTTACTGCAGTTAAAGTAGCCTCAGAGTTCATCTGGGCTGATGCACACGCACACGTATCAGTTTCCTGCTTCCATTCTTGCTCTGGGCTTCCCTATCGCATCACAACATCCAGAAGAGTCTTTCAAGAACCTGAACTAAATAATATCACTGCCCTCCTTAAAGAGCCTTGGGGACCCCTCACACTACTTGAAAACCAACAAACACATAAATAAACAAACTACCCCTTACCTGCAGAGCTTGATGTGATCCAGCACATGCTTCCCTCCTGCACTTCCTTTAATTCTACAGTGCATCCCCCTTCTCTGCATTTCCTCCTCTCCCCCTTCATCTCTCTTTCTCACCACACTATTATTTAAACTCCATAGGAACAGGAGGCTCATCTGTTTTTCGGCTGCTTTCCCCAGCACCGTGAAGGGCATAGTGTAGGTAATACATAAATGTGTTGAATGAATAATGTTAGTCGGACTTTGATTTTGATTTTAAATCACATCACCCATCGTCGACATGAAAAATGAACAGTGGGAAGATTTTGAGCCAGTCCGGCAGCGCAGAGAAATATTTAACACTGCGGTGCAAGAAGATAGAGGCAGCAGTAAGACCCCGTCCCAGACTGATGTGGGATAGCACATGACATCCCAGGTCTTCGCCGGTTAGAGTGCATTGGACACTTCCTGTGTGTCCATAAATCACGGTGATTCAAAAGGGACAGATCGATCCAAAGGATTTGCCAACTGGCATTGTTATTCGACTCTGAGCAAGACACTTAGCCATATAAAATATTCTGTGAATTATGGTTGTCAATACTGGCCATGTCTCTGGCACCTAGAAACACTTTGGGAGGTAATGGCATTTTTGTTTTAAGTAGCTGAGTTCCCTGGGGTGAGGGGTTGGGAAGGGAGATAAAATAAAATGTAGCCAAATATCATTAACTCTATCTTTTTTCATGATTTACTGAGTTATTCTTGGCACTAGGAGGGGTGTTTTGGCTTTTTATTGAAGACAGTCTCTCTCCATATGTCTTCCATGCTATAAGGAATCACAGCTTCTTGTAACTTCATCCATATCGACCTTTAAGGTTGAAAGACAATTCTAGGGACAACTGAATAGAGGCGGGATAGCAGTTAGGTAGGGAGTGCTCCATGTAAGTGTTTAGTTATCTGAAGGATACTAGGCCTAGCAGGAAATAAGAGCATCGGAATAAAGAACATACGGTGCGGTGGTTAGGAGTCGGGACTCTGTATCACGGTGCCTGCATTTGAGTTTCCATATCCTATGTCCTGGGATGGCCTCATGCAACTGGCTTTATTTCTTTGAGACTCAGTTTCTTCATTTCCACTAAGGGCTAATGGAACAACCTATGGGATGATTGTGTAGATTAAAAGAGTTCAGATATTTCCAGTGTCTAGACAGGTTTCAGCCACAAAATAAGTGCTAAAAAATGTTGGTTTTCAGCAGCAGCAGCAGCAGCAGCAGCAGCACCATTACCATCATCAGACGACTGGGCTGACACCGTGAAGCTTAGAGAGGCCGGTTAGGTGGAGACAACCCGACATGTTTCAAATCGGAGGCCACAGGACTTACTTGGGGATGTCGATTGACAGATCTACTGGAGAAACTACTTTATTCCAAGTGCCACTAAACAGTCATGCCTACTTTGCTCATAATTTTGTAGACTGCTTCAAAACTAGCTCACACTAGGGATGCCTACAAACAACTTTGGGAACACTGGAACGGACCATGCCAAGGGAATTTGATGACCGAATGCTGATTAACCAAGGACAGAATATCACTCTCATTTCTTTCTAAGACTATATTTTAGGCTATAATGAAAGGTATGATTTCTGGGGAATGACTTTTTAATAGTAGATACTATGGATGCAACAATAAAGAAGTTGGCTATTACTTTTTAGAACCTGATGGTTTATCTGAATTGCATTTGTCTTGCATCCATGTTCTTGCATCCATGCTCTTTCCAGAAGTGGAATCGAGCCCCTCTTAGGTGATAATAGGAAATCAGACAACTGCTGAGACAATGCATTTCCCCCAATAATAGACATGATGCTCCTCACAGGGGAAATCAGAGAAATGACCTCTGTTCCCCTGTGTGCGCTCTCAGTCACCTGGCCCCTAAATTGATATGCCACCAAGGATGCGATTTGACTGCTATTCATATTCCAAACAGACAGGCACAGACTTGTAAGAGAATGTCTTAAAGAATTAGGGAAAGTACTGTCCATATTCTCTATATCTCCTGTTGATAAACCACACAATGTCCCCTAGATGAGATACCTTCACAAAGACTTATTCATTCATTTCTTAATCCATAAATTATTTTAGAAGCATTAGTATTAGTTACACACTGATAGGCTGCAGTGAACAAGAATATTTAGTCCCTACCTTCATGAATCCTGATTTTTAGTGGCTTCAACATAAACAGAGCACTTCACCTTTCTTCCTCGGGAGAGGAAGGGAAGATTAACAATTTTTCAGTGGACACTGTGCCAGGATCATGCTGGATACTCTACATGGCTTCGGAGGACTAGCTCTTCTTTTGACAGGTGCACCCAGGCAACCCAGTTACCATCCTGCCTGCCTATCTGGTCTCATCGTCTTAAAAAAATAATGTCCACAAACTTTAAAAGGAACAGAAGGTTCAGAAAGTTCATTTCCTAGAAACTGTCTCTTCTTCTTGCATGACCTAAAGTTTGAATTCTCATTTTAGTAGATAACCTCAAAGAAAAAATCACTTTCTTTTTGTATGAGGCATAGAAGCTAAAGGTGCAAAAGGCATTTGGGAGGCAAGAGCATGAAGAAAGATCAATGTCACGCCAACACTCGCATTATAGTATCTTTGAATAGAGCAGGCAGGAGAGGAAGGGAAGGAAAGAAATACCAATTGATGCCACTGCTTTCACAAGTCCTTTATGGACAGTTCAGTAGAACTGAATAACTGGTAATAGGGTGGTGTTTTTCTGTACCACCAGACCAGAAAGGAGTGCTCATGGAGATGTTGCTCTATGGCCAAGAGAAAAATGGGGAACAATGATTGGTTTGATATTTTAAACAGAAGACGTGTTTTCCTTTAGTTCAACAAGAAAGTTCCCATGCAACATGTAATTATAGTTTATACCAGATTTCAGGTGTGCTTAATGACTGTATCAACTCTTTTGTTAATGCCTCCTAAAATACACTTGATTACTATTCTGAGAATGCCCTTAGCTTCTCTTCATGAAGTCTGGTGATCTAATCAACAGATAAGGAAATGTCATCAAAAATAACTTGCAAATCAGGGCAAGAATCAGGAATTATACTTTAAAAATTGTGCATTTCTAGAAAAACAAACAGTGTGCACCGTCCACTTCCTGTTTCAGAAGGTGAGTCCTGGTCACCCCCACCTGAGATGCCCAGCCATTTTGGTCTGCCTGGGACGAAGGGGCTTCCAGGAACAGGAGATAATTAGTGCTAAAATGAGAAAGTCTCCAGCAAACCAGGATGAGTTGGTCATCTTATTTCCCCCTTCATAGATTTGCTGCAATAATTAAATAACATTTATTGAAGACATCTCATAATAATATTTGGTACTTATAAGCAATCAAAAAGCATCAGGTATTGTTAAAGTCCTTTCTCTCACGATAGGGGCAGGGGGGCTCAGAGGTTATTTTTGCATGAGGCCTCTCTGCTCCTCAATCTCTCAGCTCGCTTAACTGATATCAGCTCAGAAGGGGGAACAGGGACAGACAGCCAGACCCCATTCCCTGGGGTGGAGTGGGGGCCATTTATACACGAACTGCCAGAGTAGGGAGTCTGGAGAGGCCCACTTGTTGCCTGAAAAGAGATTCCTGAAAGAGAACGAGGGAAACTAGTAGATTAGCTACAGATAAAGAATCCTGATTACTATTATTTTTAAATGCACCTATTTTATAGTATAATAGTGTATTATATATACTGCAGATATAATGTTATAATATATCTAATAAACATGTATTATAAATATATATTAATAATTTATAGTATATGTTATATGTCTAATAAGCATGTATTATAAATATATGTTACAAATACATATTAATATGTATAACACTACATATTATAAATATATATCAACAGATAATGTTTATATCATGGATATTTATATAACTATAAATATTTATAATATAATGTAAATATTATATAATATAAACATTATAAAGCATGCATATATTATACATATTTATATGATATAATATTTATATGGGAATATGTTATATATTTATAGTATGTGATATATTATAAATATATGTATATATTAATATGTGATATCTTATATGCTATATCGACTATATTAATATGTGTTATATATGGCATTAGTGTATGATTATGGTATATTATAAACATGTATTAATATATCATAAATATACTGATATATTATACATGGTATTGCTATGTTATATCTGTTATAAATATGTATATTTATATAAAATATAAATAATATTGGCATGAAATGTGATATATATTATATATAACATATGACATAAATATGTGTATGTATAATAAATAATACACAGGGTCTGGCAGCAGTAATGCCTGCTTGAGTGTGTTTGGTGGGTAATAATATGGGTGCAATAATTTATAGTCTTAATTTGAACATTTCACCTAAAATGTCATATCATGTGCTTCAGTGTGATATTGTTATGTTACAGAATTACATATTTATGATTTTATAATAAAAAGAGGGCATTACTTGTGCCAGACCCTGTATATGATATGCATATAATACAATTAATAAAATCTCCAGCTATTGCTCTCACTAACTATACCTCTAAGTCTTGGTTTTCTTGCCTATAACTGGTGTTAAAGTGTCCTTATTTCAAAGGAGGGGCTGCTTCAATTACTGAGATAATTTATTGCATCACTTCATATATTAAGTATAAAATGTATTTATCAACTATTACTTTTTACTATTCTATAACAGCTTTATTGAGCCGTAGTTCACATACCACACAACTCTCCCTTTAAAATGAGCTGTATTTAGTGAATTCAGTGGTGAGTGTACTTCCAGTTGTGCAACAATCCTCACAATCAGTATGAGATCACCTTCTCTGTGCCCCTACCAAACAATCCTTGAATACTTTAGCACTCACCCTCCATTTCTGCTCAACACCCAGGCCTAGGCACTCATCCTGGTAGAACTGCCTATTCTGTATCTTACACATACATTTCATATAAGTAGCATGATACTCTCTGTGGTCTTTTGTGAATGGCTTATTCACTTAGCACAATATTTTTAAGGTTCAACCACATTGCAGCAGATATCAGTAACCCTTTCCCTTTTGATTGCTAAATAATATTCTAGCATATTTTATTTATCTATTCACCAGTTAATGGGCATTTGGGTAGTTTCCACTCTTGGCTATTATAAACAGTGTTGCTATAAACACTATTGTGCATTTTCTATGTGGGAGTATGTTCTTGTATTCCTAGGAGTGGAACTGTTGGATCACATGGTAACTCTGTTTAATCTTTTGGAAGTGCTAGACCTTTCTCCAAAGGGAATGCACCATTTTTGCACCCCTGCAGCAGTCCACAGGTCTTTTAATTTCTCCACTTCCTTGTCAGCGTTTGTTTTCATCTGTGTTTTCTATTAGAGCAATCCTAGTTAGTATGAAGTAGTGTCTGAATGTGGTTTTCATTTCCATTTTCCTGACAGCTAGTGACAGTGAGCCTCTTTTCATCTGCATATTTGCCAAGCCTGTTTCTTCTTTCGAGAAACATCTATTCATATCCTTTGGACTTTTTAAAATTGGATCAAGGATCAAATATTGTGAATATGAATTTATTTCCATTAATGTCTCATTATTTAAAGAGCATGCACTATAATTTACCCGAATATTTTATCTTTATGATCTTTAATATTTACAAAGTACTCTTCAAATTAGTACCATAATTCCCACTTTTTAGATTCAGACACTGAAGATCAGAAAATGGAATCATTTATCTGGCTAACAATGTGCAGACTTAGATGAAGGTAATGCTGATGCCTGAATGACAATTTTTCTGATACGAGGTGGCCACGGTAGCATATCGGAGTACATTCGCTCATCCTCTGTCATGCTGCCTTCTCTTATTTTTCAACTTCCTTCAGGAATGTGCCCTGAATGCACATTTTTTGATGGCTCCTGCAACCCAGAGGGTAACATTCCAGTTCCTCAGCCTGCCACCCAAAGCCTTCCCACTCCTGGCACACCCCACCGTCCCAGCCTCACCATGGGCCATCCCCTCACCCTGCACATCAGGTACCTGGAAAACCACAAGTGCCTAGTTTCCTGAAGGAAGTTTGGACTCTCCATCGCTGGAAAACTCCTACTGATTCTATGGGCATCTCTCAAAGCTGGCATTTGCTTTGATCCCTGCTGGCACAGTCCTTTCCCTCCTGTGTGCACAAACCTCTTTGGACTTCAACCAGCACTGCTTGTGTAACTATGATGCTCCTACTGCATGCAAAGCACTGGAGATATAATAGTGAACATGGTCTAGCCCCTGACATAGAGAGCTTAAATAAATCTACTCAGTGTCTGTTTTCAAAAGTATCCTGTAATGTATCTGAGCCCAGAAATTATATCATTAATCTCATCACCAAGCCTAGTCCTTGGAAAGAATCTGGATTTGAAGAAATGCAATTCTGATACTTTACTGGAACTATGAATCCTTGTGTATTCGATCAGAAGATAGACTTTTGTCAATATCAATAAATGGGAAGAGACCCCAGCACTATACTGCTGAAAATGGCATACTACCACTTCCAGGCTGTTATAGGTATAAGTTTTAGGGAAAAAAAACAACAACAATGTAACCCAAAGTTTGAAGGCGTAAGTACACAATGAATATGCAAAGCTGTAAACTAAGTGATAATTTTGTCTTGATTGTGTGAACTATTAAGAAGATTATAATTAAGAGAGCATTTCTTATAGTACCAATAAGCATTTTAATCAACCTTTATAGCATTAACTCCAATTACCATTAGTTAACTCTGAGGATTCTGTTCTAAATTGCAAGGAGCCAGTAAATGTGAGAGAGCATTTTGGGGAGTAAATGTTAACAGGACCTTATCATTTTCCTGAGTAGGCACTTAATATATGGTCGGGGGCTGTGTTCAGACAGCAGTAATAATGGAATGTATGAGAAAATATTGAATTTTACAAATGGCATTTGTACTCTGATGTGAAACACAAAATTATTCTTAAGACTTTCTAATAATTATTTGATTGATGAATTTTACTTTATAGCTTTAAAAAAGACATTTAGCTGAACAAACTAATAGACTAAGAAACTCAAAATAAAGGGTGATAAACAGGGTCCTTGAAACTCTTATTATTAACTTACAACATTTGCATATATCTGAGAAAAGATGGATGGCTTTAAATGACTGTCACTAATTAAGAGACTGAAACAAACAAAAGACTAATAAAACATTATGTACAAAGACAGGTCCATTAGCATATTCTATTCATATCTCCATTGCAATGACATGAAGACAAATATTCCTGATTACACCTGAAGCAATAATGTAACTAAGGCAATAAATCATTTGAAGAAACCTAAAGGGGATTCTTTTTTATTGAATTTATTGGGGTGACATTGGTTAATAAAAGTATTGATTTAGGTATTAGGCCTGTCATTGGAATATAAACATAAGATAAAATCAAATTTGTTGTGATGATGGATTGTTCAAAGATTTGTCTCTCTTTCCTGGAAAAATTTAATCAGCAGGTGGGCATGTGACTGTATCCAAGATGAATTTGTTAAAGACTGTCAAATCATTATTAGAAAACTTCTTTCAAACGTCCACAGAAATAGATACTTATTGTTCGTGGGAAACAACGCAAGATCTAAAGTCAAGGAAAAAGTAGCTTAATGCTTGAGTTTTGCATTTTTCTTTCTTTTATTTTTCCTTACAAGAAGATCTGAAGATATTTTTTTTTCAATTATTTTAACTCTGAAGTTTTATCATAAGGGTGTGTAACAAAGTTCACATTTTGGAAGAAAATTTGACTACAGGGAAGCAGAGGGAGGAAGGGGCATCCCCGGGCAGTCATGCTATAAATACGTGGAGGTGACCACGCCTGCTTTAGAAAGACCGCCAAAAGACAGACCTGGCCATTTATAAATTGAGCCTTTGAAGATCACTGATGCAAGCTGTCCACAGTCTGAACTGTGATATCCATTGGTTCATTGGTAGATAAAACAAAGCTCTCCTATAGACCCATTGTCACTTGATCTGAACCTCAAGAAGTTTACATTATTAAGATTTGACTTTTTAATATAACTCTTCTCTTAATTTTTCAAACTATCTAAATCACACTGTGATTTTTTTTAGAATGCTTCATAATTTTCTTCTTCCATTGTGATTATCAGGTTCTTTATTGCCATAACTGAAATGTTCCACTGTTCTATGGCACAGACCGTTTTATATGTAGGTTACTAATTGTAAAGACACCTTAGCAAAGTGTTGACTGACATTCCAAAACTTAACCACACAGACAGTTAGAATCTACAGAACCTGTATGAAGAACTTAGTCACCGAGTGTTGACTGAATCCCTACTTGCCTACTCTGTGAAGTGGTATTTTCCTTAATTTTTTTTCTACTATTTGTTTCTCTACTGGGCAACCTTTAGAAGAAGAATTTTGAACTTATAGGAACTCTCAGATTCTTTGCACAAATTTAGGGAGAGAAAAAAACGAACAGTTCCATAATGGTGATGGGTTATTTCAGTATTGTCACCACTTGCATGAAAGCAATGTCTGTTTTAATGTATAAAAAAGACATATATATTTGAATTTTAAAAAATTTGCTCCTCTTTAACTCTTACAGTACCCCAGAGTACTTAAGGCATTGCTAATCTTTTCCATTGCCCCTTTTGTTCTGGGGACAGTGCTTACTCCACTTGTTTAGCTTATCCCTACCCCTGAAACGCAGAGCTACAGAAGATGTCATGTGACCCAGAAATGATCAGAGCATTCCACCTTCCCAGTATCAGTGATTAAGCCAAATAGTAAACTTATTTAAAAATCATATTCAATCAGGGTTCAGGGATTACTCATATGGACCCCAAGGGAAGCACGCTCGCTTATCCCACCAGGCAGCTAACCTGGTAATACTGGAATTCTGTGTTCCATTCTCCTGAAGAAGGCTAACATTGTAGGCCAGAAAAACATCCACATTTTATAGGAAGTAGAGAAGAGAAAAGAAAAGAAAAGTAAAGAGATTGCTAGAGACCAACTTTTTCTTCATTCCAGTTCTAGTCTCCAGAACCCTGGTCTCTGTACATCTTCCTTTGATTTGAATTAGCCACAAGGTGCTTCCTAGTAATAGATGCCAATAAATCCCCCTTTTCATTCAGATATACTTCCCCTATAAGTGAAAAGCATCTTGGCTGACATATCTTTAATGTTTTTGAATAAGTTAGTTTGCATGTTTTGACATGATTTCACTAGATTTACATTTATTGAACATCTACTACATGACAAGCACTAGGCTCACAAAAAACTAAGCCATACCCTTACATTTAGGAAGCTCTTACTTTATGTAAAACTTACACATAAACTAAAAACTATAATACAAACATGTATATTCTATTAAAACATAAATAGTCCGTGTGCTGTGAACATCAGGAAGTCTTTGTATTTTTGACTGTGAGCGTGAGAGAAACTGTCTGTAAGAAAATGTCTGTAGGGACCGTCACAGACACACAGGTTCCCATGATCGTCATTATCAACTCTTCAAAGAACTTCATTTGAAAAGTTTTAAATGTGACTCGGGGGCGGGGGGGCGTTAACTTTAAAGTAACTTGTGAATCTTTGCTTGACACTTCAAGTCACCTCAGAGTTCTAAACCACTATTTGGTCCAAATGGAATTTATTTATCCTCTACAAACTTTCACTTCAGTTCCATTTTAACCAAGAACTTCTCAAAATGGAAACATGTTTTTTTTTTTATTTGTTATTTTGCTTTACATGCATGGTTGATACAGATAATCCACATTCCCTTTGGGGAAAGAACTGGTACTTAAGACCACATATACGAGTTGTATGTGACCTCATTTAGTAATTCTTTCCCAAACCATAGTAGGGTACGTATTCTTATTATCCTCATCTTAAAAATGAGGATTCCAACACCTCAGGTTGATTAGGTGAAGCATCAAAAGTAACATAGACAGTCAAGGATGGAAGCAGTTTTCGTCGAAGTCACCAGTGATCTGTCTGGACTATCTGAGAGGCCCAAGGTAGTCACATGACTCTAAGAAGAGAGATGGAGGCAAGAAAAGGTCAGAGAATAGGATGGACTGGAGAAAGCAAAGTTTGCAGTGATGAGTGGCATGAGCTGAGGAATGCAAGGGTCTTTAGAAATGAAAAAAAGGGCAAGGTAACAGATTCTACCCTGCAGACTGAACCCAGCCCTGCAGACACCTGGATTTTTATCCTGGTGAAACAAATTTGAACTCCTGATGCACGGACCTACCGTGAGTAAATTTTTACAGTTCTACTCAGTGTGTGGTAATTTATTACTGCTACAGTAGGAAACTAGTACAGCTTCACCTGTTTTCCCAGGGAGGGAAACAAAATGCATTGCTTACATGGTGTCTGCCGCTGCATCTGGGGGTGTGCCCTTAGAGCCTTTATCTGGGGAAAAAAAAATTGGGGGGAGAAGACAATGCCACATATTCACAGTCAGACTTCTTAAAAATTAAACATGAAACAAAAGACTTTACATTTGATAATCTGTTAATAAATTATGTCCAAATAGCTACAGGAAAACTTCAGGAAGACATAAACCTATCTGGCTCTGCAGTACCTATTTCAACCCTCCCAACCCCACCTGGACATGTTTCAGTTATTACAGAGGGTCTTGGAAATACCCAGAGTGAAACATCGAGATTCATATTTTAGTCCATGAAATCATGTCACATTTATCAATAACATCCTAAATCACAACTTTAAAACACTAGTCCTTGAAAGAAGATATTAAAGAGATTTCATAACCAGCATTAATAACAAACATTTTAAATATTTTCAAAATATAACATTCCCTCTGCCTTATCCAATGATCTAGAATTACTTGAATGAATTTGATGAGCTTGTCAAAGAGCTAAACCTGGCAAGAGATCAATGATCATCTCAGCTCTTGAACAGAGGCTGTATGTCAAATGGAGGTGGGCGCGCCTGTTTTTGATAGCTCTTTGCCCTCGGGCATGTCACTCTTTCTTAATGGGGCCCTGCTTTGCACCTATAAATTGAAGGGAGGGTAGACTACGTGATTAAAAGTCATAAAAATGACATGTTATTCCAAGGTGCCTGGGTACAGAAAGTCCCAAGTCAGCATTCACTTCAGCTGTTGTCCAAAGAATTGGAAGCAGACACAATCACACGCCGGGGGTCCCATCCCCGCAAGGATGCTTGGGAAAGTTGGCTGAAAGAGGTAGAACAGCCAGACCTCAAGAGTATATGACAGACAGCTGCAATTTTCACTGAGGCCTGGGCCCGTTGAGCTCAATTTTTGGACAAGGTTAAGCCTGGCCAAGTCTATTCAGATCTGTTTCCCAGAGTTTAAACCAAAATGTTGAAAACTGCCTTTGAACATGAAGGCTCTGTGGAAAGAGAACAAATTAAATGACATCTGAAGGGAAGAAGAAGGGAAATTGACTTTCTTCTTCATTTAAATGTTCAGCAAAACTAGTAATTAGATATTTTAAAATCTAACTTAATTCCTTTAATCTGAACATTTCAAAGAGATTTCAGAAGCTCACAAGTTACTATTAATGCCACAGCACAAAGCTGATCTGTCATTTTAATGGTATGTGATGTTGAAATAAAATCACAAGAGTTTGATCCTTCCTCTGAGACTTCCGTTTCTGCTTCCTTTCTAATAAATTAATTTGGAGAGAAAACCAAGTTGTCATTAGTAAATGAGCAGTAATTTTAATGCATACATGTGCACAAATTTTCATACTGAGTTAAATTTATCTTTTTAAATAGCCACAAAGAATCTATGAAAGCTGAGAACAAACAACCAGGGCAAATAGTATTAATAAAACTCATATTCCATTTATACCATGACTATCTTCCTAGCAGCCATACTTTACCCCCAAAACATAAGATGCACTGAATCCCTCTTTCTCTCATAGAAGAGAGGAATTTCACCCTGCTACCACTCACAGGACTGGAAAATGGTAGACTAGAAAGGGCTTCAGAAATCACTTATTACTTTGTTCCTCCAGTACACATGTGGAAATTGATGCACAAAGTTAAACAACTTGAACAGCTTTGTAGAATAACCAGAATGAATACCCAGAGCTCTGCTGCCATCTTTTCTTCCAAAATCTCTTCAAAACCAATCTTAGGAGGTGGCCTTTGCTTAATTTGAATGCAGCACGGTAACTAGAGGGCTTCAGGCAGGTGCCTGATGGCTCAGCACCCCCTGGGTCCCACGGTTTCTGAGTCATCCAGAAAGAATTTGCCTGTCATGTGTGTTCCTCTCTTCCTCAGCTATCAGCAGTCTACCATTCTCACTTCTAAAGTCCAATACCTCATGCCCCTCCTTTCTCAGTGTGTCCTTTGTCTTGTATAGCCAATGCTGCCTCAGGGCCTGTGGGATTTTCATGCCTGTGTGAATTCCCTATGTACTTGTAACAACTTTTTCTGTTAAAGAAACAAACAGTTAAAAACAAATGAGTATAAATAAATATAAATGAATGAATGAATCAATCAATCAATGGAAATAAATAATCAATGGTATGAAATGAATGGTATGAAAACCTACATGAAGTGTGATCAATGGGTTTTCTTTCTTTTTTTTTCTTCCTTTTGCCTCTGTCACCAGCATCGTTTTCCTTCCGAGAAAATATGAGGTTCCTAATTTAGTTTGTAAAGAACCCATCTCTCCAGGTACCTCCGAAAGAGCTAAAGGCTGGGGCATGAGGCTCAGGTCTGACCAATTAGAGCACGGTGCTGCTCTTGCCGGAGTGTAGGTTCAGGGTGGGGGTGTGGCCCAGAGCATGAAGCAGCTTCAGCTGGTGGTGCCTAGGGGTTAGAAGGCAGTGGCTCTCACCCATTGAGATTGACCCTAGCAGGATATGAGGCAGGCACTGTCCCCAATCACCTAGCACCATGGGAAGCCAGAAGGTGAAACCATTAGGGCGGAAGCCAGAGCTGAGAGATTAAATGGATTCCTATTGTTATATTCAATTAAGTCTCACCTGAAGTCCAGAATTATCACCTGGGTCTTTCAGTTACATGGAACGATAAATTCTCATTGCATTTGTTTTGGCTGATGTTGTGGTTGAAGCCAAGATGAGTTGAGTTTCAAGCCATTTGAGTCTTAGCTAGTGTTGCGAGATAAAGCACAAGATGTCTGGTTAAATTTGAATTTCAGATAAACAGCAAGTAACTCTTCACTGTAAGTGTGTCCCACCCAATATTCGGAAAGTCTGATGATGCTATCCTCAACTCCTAGAGCAAGGTATTTCTAGATATGAGCAAGGCCAGTGGAAAAAAGAAATAGACCTGTGACCAAAGCACAGAGACAGATAATGCCCTGGGAGGTAGTGAGGTGTTTTACACACCTCAGTAGAAATATCAGAACTAGTTAGTTAGCACATATAATGGAGAAAAGGCAAGGGATTCATGAAGTTGATGTCTGTATCTCTACATTGGTTTAAAACCCAAGGTCCTGGAATCCATCCACTGAGGAAAGAGGTCATAATAGCCTCTCTGTTAAGCACGACTTCCTCAGAGTTCAGTTTAATTTATTTTATTTCACTAGGCACTTTCAGAGCACTGTCTACACCTTAGACATTATGCAGAACATTATGGGGGAGCATGGATAAGAAGGACCCATTCTTCCCTTTCAAAGGCCCCAATCTGTCCAGGGGGACAAACACAGGCAGAACCATGAGAACTGGCATGCCTGTGGCCACGGTACAGAGAGAGAACAAAAGTGCACATCCCGGAGGAGATGCATAGGAGCTGGACCTCGGTGGAGAGCGCTGGTGTGTGGGGTGAGCCACGGTGCTCGTTACAGATTCCTTTTTACCAATTCCTATCTTCTCCTTGCTCCTTCTCTTTCCTGTTTGCCCATCCTTTCTTCCTTTCTTCTTCCTAATTTTCTACAAATAATGAGGCTGACTAGCAAGTTAGCAGTCAAGGGTCAAGGAAAATCTGGGGGTAGTGCCGAGGGGGGTTAAGTGCTGTTGGCTCAGTGAAGGCTCATGAATATAGAACACATAGTCTATGAGATCTGCATTCTACAACTGTGTAGCACTTTCAAGATGGAAAAGACCTTCACCAAGCCCCTGATTTTACAGGTGACAGAACAAATGAGTGAGCAGGTAACTGTTGCAGATCTGGGGCTAGGGCTCAGTTAGGCTGACTCTAGAACCCATGTTTGTTCTGATTTACTGGAGGGCATTGAACCAGCAGACTCTCTATAGCCCAATTCTGCTCCCTCTCAAAGATAACCAAGTAAAAATGCACAGCTGTGTTTTATTTTTATTCTATTCCCTGTCAGCCTAGAATGATTTCATTTGGATTGTTCTAAAATAAGGAAAAACATGGACTTTCTCTTTAAGGAATGAGATGTGTGAGGACTGTCCCATTTTACAAATCTCCTATGCCCGTGCTCAAAGAGAAACCCAGGGGGCTCCCCAAACACTTGCATTTGTCTTTTTCTGGGGCAGACTTATTAAGGTCTGACAAAAACTCAGCAGCCAGTGAACTTCGCATTGGATGTGGGTCTGCCGAACTCGAGGCAAATTGACTTTTCCTTATTTCAGAAGTGAACGAAGTAAGAGGAATCACTTCCAGCTTCGTAAAAAACTTGGACTAATGTGTTTAAGGCTCGCTGACCACAGAAGGAAGGAGCAGTGGATCCCATCTGCTTTTACTTGTGGTAACGAGGTGCACACTGTGAAATCAGGTTACCGGGAAAATGAGTCTGATGTGCTAATTCATAGCTCACTCTCTATACTTATGTCATGGCCACATTATATAATTTAGCAATATTCTGGGGCCTTTCTCTAGGGAGGACAAGTTCTAGAAAACAGAGGTGCTGGACAATCATGAGGGTGGTCCTCTGATGAAGGGAAATTCAGGTCTCTATGTTTCAGAAGCCCCTGCTAATTATACCTCTCAGCCTTGGTATTTTAATAATGAAAGGGTGGTGTTGCTTTTGATTTTTTCCTGAAGTACATGCATTTACATGCATGGAAAGGATCTTTTAGCATGCCATGAATTTAAAAAAAAAAGTAACACTCTATTAATTTAAAATGAGGCATTAAAGGGTCTGTGATGTAATTTATTTTTAAAAGCCTATACTTTATTTCCCTGGTTACTTACTGTGGACACCTTCTTAACTGCGGTGTAATGCAGAGTAAGAAAAAAGCAATTTTGTCTTCTTCAGATTCATGGGCTAAATGGATTCTCTGGATTTGCTTTCATTTCCCCGAACCTGAATACTACATTTTGAAGGCAGCAGTTATTCATAAAGATAGCCTTCTCGTGTTTGCAAATTCAAATTTCTTCCATAGAAGCATAGATGGCCATTTCTTCCTTGAAGAGTTAACGAATCACAGAAAACTTCCATCGACTATTCTGTCTCTTCACATTACCCCAGTCATGCATAGGATATGGTCACCCTGAATGGGAACGTCTCGTCGTGGAATTCCATTTGTGGAGAAAGACTAAGTGTCAAGTGGGGGCAGGCCTTGTCATTCCCAGTGCCTCCTTGAGGGGGGTTATGATTTTGTCCCTAGGCTGGTACCTGAACAAGGGCAGCTGCAGGCAGAAACCGGTCCTCTTCCCCACGCCCTACACTGCCGTTGCTAAAATTCTCCAGCGCTGCAGGGGGACCTTCAGAACAGAAAGTCCACACAGTCCCAACCGCAAATCTCTCCCCTCCTCCTGCTTGCACAGGTGGGCCCTCTGGTTACAGAGGCACAGGCTTGGCGTCCAGGCCAACTCCTCTGCTCAGGCCCTGGGTGCCCTTCCCTCTCCAGAATAAACCTATTCTCTTACATCATTATTTGTTCATTCTTCATTGAGTTATTAGCTTATGCACATCTACAATAAATCTTTTACTTTTCATCAAGCCTGTCTTGGGCCCCTCATCTATCTCTGGACAGAGTTTTCCTGTGTCCCTTTGTAATTAAACTCCTTTGTTTTGACATCCCCTCTTACTCATTCATGAACTCCGAAGTCAGCTCAGGTCAGAATTTCGTCTATACCAGCGGTCCCCAACCTTTTTGGCATTAGGGATTGGCTTTGTGGAAGGCAATTTTTCCACTGAGTAGGGTTGGGGGGTGAGGATGGCTCCGGGATGATTCAAGCATCTGACATTGAGGTTCACTTCCTGCTGTGCGGCCCAGTTCCTAACAGGCCCCAACTGGTATCAGTCCATGGCCTGGAGGTTGGGGACCCCTGGTTTATACTACTCTATTGTCATGGTCACCGATGACAATTCATTATAAAATACAGTGGTTATTTCTGGTTCTCTTCTTACTGGACTGATCAGCAGCATTTTACACAGTTGGTAACTTTCTCATTGAAACATTTTCTTCCCTTGGTTTCTGTAAGATGCTCTTGGCTCTCTTTCTACCTCCAGGCTGCTCTTTCTCCGTCTCTCTTTTTCATTAAATATCAATTTATTGATCTTTAGACCATGGAAGGCTCCAGGGTGCTGTCCTCAAATCCTTGTCATTGTTCATCTACACTCACAACAGAATGACAGTGGCCCTGCATTTAAAACACTTCCACAAACTATGGCTCAGGATTCGCACTGCCATCGCTTTAGTCCATATCGTCATCACGTCACCGCTGACCGTTGAAACGACCTCCGGAGAAGCCACCTTGCTGCTCTCTCCCCACCTCCAGTCTGCTCTCCACCCAGTGGCCCCAGCAGCCAGTGCCATCCTTTTAAACCCTGAGTCGGGTCATGTCACTCTCCTGCTCCAATGAATGTTAAGCTCATCCCTCCACTTTTTATTTAGATTAAAATTTAAAATGTCAACATGGTTCCCTCTGCTCCTCATCTCTCAGACCTGAGAGAACGATTGCCTGTCCTGCAGTGGTGCTGCAGCAGCCACATTGGGTTTCTTCCTGCCCCTTGAGTAGAACGTGACACTCGCAGGGTGGCCTTGCTCTCACACAGCCTTCTGTCTGGAGCGCTCTCCCGGCAGATGCCGGGGCAGCTTGCTACTCAGGTGTCAGCCAGTAAGTCGGTGTCTCCCATCCTCATCACTCTCTGTTCTCCTCAACAAGCCTTACTTTCCACAGAACTTACTACAGCAAAACAGTTATTTGTATACTATTGCTTTTCTGCATAAAGGGAATATAAGCTCCATGAAAGCAGGGATTAGTTCTATTCTGTGCTGTTCCCCCAGAGTCTGGAACAGTGCTAGTCCGTTACCAGCTACTCAGTACATATCTGTGGTTCATGGACCTTCATCTCTGCTACACAATGCCATCTGTATCTATCTTACTGGTAGCCTCAAGGTACCTCTGAATGGCATTTAGGTTCTGGATTCCTCTTCTATTTCCATGTACCCTAATCTCATACACATACACTCACACACAACAAATAATCATATTCACTCACATGTAACAAATATTCACTATGTTTTACAGCATTTTAGACATATTCTGAGAATGTTAGAATAATTTCTAGCTATTGTGTATGAACCAAACTATAAGTACATTATATATATTACTTAATGAGGAAAAATTCTACATTGAAAGTAGAATATTACCCTGGGACAGATGGCAATTGTAGGTCATTTGTCAAACATCAAAGAGCTCCCTAGTAAGGAAACTATGACACAGCTGTTACAATGTCTACACCTTTTGTAATAATTTCATAACTAAAATAGAAACTTCTGATATTGTATCTTCTAAATTAGAACCTTAGAACAAAATGCCCAGCAGATAATTTTTGTCTACTACTGGAGCCCACTGTCCCAAGGAAGCAAGTGCTGGGTATGGTCAGTGCCAAGCTGTTTCTGATGTCACACAGATGTGAACTTGAAACTTGACTCTGCCTCCCACCAATTCAGCACTGTGCCTATCCTTCCAACACTTTCAGAGAATTAAATGAAATAGTTTTTGTAAAGCTCCAGGTGCCTACCACACAGAAGGACCCAATGAATGACGGCCACGTCACTACTGAGGAATGGCTGCAAACACGTAAACTGCTCATAGTCCGCTGGGCCAGCACAGATCCTTTCCTCCATCATTGGGACTGTCCCAGCCCCTCACAGCGGGTGGCCTGCCACCTTTTAGTCTTAAAGACAGAAGGCGTTGCTCTCTTGCAGATAAGGGGCTAGTGGACTAAAGCCTGGCTGAGGATTTGGTAACTTTGAGAAACTTGGAAAGATTTTTTTTTTTTGGCAGGGGAGGGAACTCTTTAAAAAGGGACATTGAGATCCTCTTCTGCTGTTTCCTTTGAATCATATATGCAGGGGACATCAATAGTAGTATTGAGAAAGTAGCCAGAAATGGTTTCCTAAATACACTAAATGTTATTTGCTTTTATCACTGGGTTGATTTTGCACAAATAGTACAAAATCACAGCTGAGTAAACCAGGTAGCATCTTAGCTGTGGCATCAAGGAGTCGCTGAGTTCTTCCCCGTCACACAGGTAGAAAACAAGAAGTCCAGTTTCAGGTAAAAACGTAGCCGATGAGCACTACAGTGATTACTTTTATTAAATCTCAATCTTGAGCACACACCTTGTTAATATGCTCTGTGACAAAATAGGAGTATATAAAAGGTACTTCCATTGTTTACATAATTATGACATTTGTCCCAAGGACGGGCACTCGTGCAATTGTTTAAATTGTCAGCTGAATTAGTCACCTTTTTCAAGGGCTATTGTTTTTACTGGAGAGTGCAACTGACAAAATATAATTACTCAGACTTACATACATGATGGACATTTTCTTGACAATGAACAGTGAACCTGCTCCTTCCAGGAAACAGCTGACAGTATTTGTAGCAAATGATAAAATTGGAGCTTTCAAGCAAGATTTAGAATTTTGGAAAACTCCTATCTGTCACCATGAACCTGGCACTGTTGCAATATTTCCAGTCCTTTCTGGTGACAGTGGTGGTGCTATTAATGACTGTGATTTTTTTTTTTTTGGTGCTGTATAATAAAATGTGACATTTAGAAATGCCTGGCTTAGTAAATATTTTCCAGATGACCAATACATGATGTTACAATGTCATGCATGAGTAAGAGACCCATGCTTCAAGATGGAATCAACAGGTTTGAGAGTCACTGGAGTCATTCTGCATGGTTGTGACAACCTCCTTTTTATACACTGTCTTCCAACAAGATGGAAGTCTCTCTTTTCTTTGTTTTGGTTAACATACCTATGGGCTTTGCTCAAGCTATTTCCTCTGCCTGGAGAAGAGAGAGCTACATAGTATACTGCTATAGTACATAGCTACTTAGTATACGCGTGTATACATTCAGGTCTCTCTGCCAGTGCCCCCAGCATATGGAAACCATCTCTGCCAACCCTAATCGAAGCACCTTCCCTCCCAATTCTCATTTTCCCCATTGTGTTTATAATTATGGGTCATGCCCTAACACCTTCATTAGTGCCACCAGTTTTCTCCAAAGGGGCACCCTGAGTTCCACAAAGTAGGGGATCTGTCTGTCTGTTTTGTTCACAGGTGTTTGCCAGAGCCTTGAAGAATGTCTGGGGGGTTTATTATGTACTCAGTAAATGTTTGCTGAATGAAATGATCCATGAGTAAATAAACATTTTAAATTTTAGTACACTCAGGTTCAGAGGAGCTAAAAACCTTGAAAAAACACAGCTCTTCGGTGGTGAAGCTAGAATTGATATCAGGTTAATGCCAGAACCCAAACTCTCACCAAATATGCTCTTCTACATGTTGATGTGCTCTGTAAACTTTTACAAGTACTCATTCATCCATTTCCCTTGCCAGCTTTCCTTTAGGCCATATAATATGACTTAGTTTTCCAAGACTTGCTTATTTTGTTAGACAAGCTGTTCCTTTTCCCATTGCAAATATTTTAAGGAGAAAGACTTACAAATTATATAAGCCCTCATAGGTCATCAGGGATGCTGACATAAATTTGTCAATAGATGCAAAACTGGCCAATATTCACAGCATAAAAAACAAGGAGTCTTCATAGGACACAGTTCTGAGATTTCAGGAATTGTAAATAGCTCAAAACACACAGAAACCCCATAGACTCAGAAAACCGAGACAGTTCCTGTAGTCACCCAAGGTATGGAGTGATCCTTTTGGTTGATTTCAAAATCTTATAAAATTTTTAGTACAGATGTTCTTTTAACCAAAGAGCAAGGAGTATCTTTCAGTCCTAAGAAGAAAACGAGTTAAGATTTATTTTGTGCACTAGCATGATAGTATAAAAACACTGGCATTCAGAGACTTCCAAATCCTTTGTCTTAAATTTTTGTCCCACCTCCCACCCCCTAGGAGTATTCAGCAGGATCTGCTTGGGTTTTCGGGGGCAGACACGGCGGGGGTGGGGTCTGCGGAGGGGATCAGCTTTGCTAAGCAGGATAAGGTGTGAAAAAGCAAATTACAAGAACAATATTTTTCGGGTGACTTAAAATATAAAGCTTCTAGAAGGGAGCAGAGAGAGGAAGGAGGAGCCTGAGGAGTAGAAGCTGAGTAACTAGCAGACGGTTTGAAGCAGAGACAAAGAACAAAGACATTGGGTGCAGCTCCTGTGGCCTGTTGGTTTGGGTGAACTTGAAGAGTATTTAGAGGATGTTTTGCTGTGTTCATTGCAATGTAATTGTTTTGGGTTCAACTGTTTCAATTCAATTGTTTCCATTCAATGCAATTTAATCCTTCAGACTTTTTGAGAAATGTTATCAAGGCCAAATTACTTTCTACGCTAGTTTGCACTTGTAATTACATTTCTTTTCTGCTGGATACAACAACCAAGATGTGATCCTTGTCATATGCAGGCCCAGAATACATCTGGTTACAGTGATTTGCTAACAAAATTTCATTCATGGAGTTTGATCATATGTAGCGTTGGTATGTGCTGGATTGCTTTCCACTTTTTCACTTCTAAGCATTGCTTTGGGTAAAGATTAGCTTACAGTCCAATGATCTCCCAAAAGTGTCTCTTTTTTCCTGTGATTTTAGAATTATGTTACCCTGTCTGATTGTCACAAGTCACAAACTGGGACTGAACATTTTCAATGTGACTGCTAAAACTGAGGAACTTAATTTTCATGTTATTTGACATCAATTTAAAAACGAATACTCGATTTAGCTATTGGAAAACTTCTAAGTACTTTTGCAACAATATGTATGTGAATTTGCATTTTTAAGCTATAATTTTTCTGAAATCTCAATACAGATCGAGCATTACTGATGAAATTTAGCATATGAATTGAGATATAAAAGATACACCAGATTTTTATAACTTAGTACAAAAAGAATATAAAGTACTTTATTAATAATTTTCCTATTGATTACTTGTTGAAATGGTAATACCTTGGATAACAGGGTTAAATAAACTATTTTAATCTATATTCATTCACTCATTCCCAGATATTAAATGAGTATTTGCTATGAACAGGCATCATTATAGAAGTAGAACTGTGTAAAATTATAAACTGAATACAGTTGGGTAAAATAAAATAAAATATAAAATAAAGGGCATGAGTAGTCAGAACCATGCATGGCAAAGCTATGAATCAGCTCTTCATGGAAAGACAAGGCTTGAACTTGCCTATCACCGGGGCCCAGGGTTTAAAAGGCTGAGCCATGGACGGAGGAATAGTCTCAGTAAAAACCTTAGAGGCAGCAATAAACACACAAGCACTGGAATAGTGAGGAGACCAGGCTAGTGAAATTGGAATCTATTTCAAGAGAGTGAAAAAAATAAATCGATGAGCACAGTTTGTAATAAATGCAGTTGATGCAACTCCTTCTATAAGAGTACAATAAACACACTACAAAGTATTCCAACGCCTGGAAACAGGGAACGTCATATACTGCTGTATTTTGTTCAGATTTAACAGTGGGACCTATTTCTTTAAATTTAGAGGTATTTTACCTAAAGAGGTACTTCATGAAGATTGAAAAAATATTATGTTGAGGATATTCCTGGAAAACATAATTAAGGTTGTAGTGGTTTTAAAATAGGTATGCAAATTCTTTGACAGCTCTCCCTTCCAAAGGCAAGGCTTAATTTCTCTCCCCAGGAATGTAGGTCGGCCTGAATGATTCCTTTCCAGCCAAATGTTGCAGAATTGACTTACAATATGACTGGCAACGCCACCAAAAGGTTATAGCTATGGCCTCGCTCTCTCTCCTTGCCTCCATCTCTCGGGGAAGCCAGCTTTCCTGTTGTGAAGACACTGCAGCAAACCCACTGAGAAGCCCACGCAGAGAGGAACTGAGGTCGCCTGACAAAGACGGCAGCACCTTGGCATCTGTCTGAATGAACCACCTTCAAAGTGAATACCTAGTGACATTTAAGCCTTGAGGTGACCGAAGTCTGGACTGCCATTTTGACTGCAACCTCAAGAAAGATTAAGCTAGAACCATTCAACCAAGCAGCTTCTAAATTCTGGACCAACAGCACATTGTGAATTATAACTAATGTTGATAATTTTAAACTAATAATTCATGGGGTACTTATTTATACAGCAATAAATAAGAAATGCAAACATACTGTTTAAAAATAAGTATGGCCTATGTGTGACCTTTCAGAAGGTCTGTAGGCGCTTGAAAGGCGGAGCGTCCTGAGGACGGTGCCTGCGGGCAACAATGGCAAAGGGATCAGATGGCTGAGGGGCGGACAACGTGGAAGGGGACTGAGTCTATTTCAGTCTCTCAGAGTAGAGGTGACCTGGAAAAGGGCAATGGCAGAGGAGGTAGAAAATTGAGAGAGATGAAACCTATAAATGTCAAGAATTATTCACTTAAAGAGGAAAAAATAAACAAGAGTATCTTAGTGGTGGATGCTGGCTGCTTTTGGTGATAATCTTTAGATGCTGAGGGAGAGGGGTCTGGTTTTGGTCAGAGTGAAAATAGGGTAACAGATGCCTTGGGGACAGAGTCTATGTTAGCGGAAAGTAAACTTTAATGGAATTACCAATTTTTTTTTAAACTAAACATAATAGGGAAGTTAACTTTCGGCTAGTGGAAAAAATGTATCAACATTTGGCCAAGAACATGGCTCTTGCATGATATATTAGGATCCACTATGATGGAAAGTGTATCAATGAACCTTCGGCTCATTATCCTTAATGTTACAAGCAGTAAATGAAGATCAACATCACTGGTCTCACCAAAGTACAATAAAGCCCCCCCGCCCCAAATGCCTTTCCTCATGGCTTGTTAATATGAAGTTGAGATACTTACCAGTTTTTTTTTAATTTCTCTATTTTGCTTTGAGTAATTAAAATCTGGCCTTCTATTCATTCATCATCATGGGACTCTTCCTCCTCATCACTCTCATCAGAGGAGGAAGGAGAGGAGCTACATGTATTGATCGCAAAGAATCCCGTGTGCAGTGCACTCTACTTACTCAAGTCTCTGAGCTCTCTAGTGCAGGACTGTGTAATGAAGAGATGCGTGTCCTCGTGTACACATGAGAACACTGACTACCGGGGAAACGATTCTAAAACCTTTGGTCGTACCACTTGCAGCTCTTTAATGGCTGCTCACCGTGGGGTGGGCAGAGGTAGGTCTACATTGCATTATGACATTCTTTTGAGTTAATAAAGCTATTGTAATAAGCATAACCTGCCTGTCTTTCCCCATACAAACAACTGTAAACCTACTTTTGCCCACCCCTGTGTGTACGCGACGAGCAGCCATTCCCTCCGTTCCTGTTCAACGTGGTCACCTAACCTTCTGCTTGAACACATGCCTCTCATGAAGAACGTCTTTTCTACTTACTACACATTGATTAATCTTTCGGGGATTCTCCAGGTTCTTGACTCTTCCCTGAAGCCTTTCTCTGCCTACCAGTTCTCACAAAACTTCGTCCAACATCTGAATTAGACTTAGTGACACTGGCTAGACAATGAAGCACTTTGGATTGCTACTTTGGTTACCCAACTTGATTGTGTCCACAGCTTTTGAAGAACGAGGACCGTAACTTCTGCTCCTGTGATTTCCTCCATACCTTGCTGATCACTGGCAATCAACTGATTTTACGTTTATTTGATTTAAATAGACCCAAAGCTTTATTCTAAAAACCATCCCATTCCTTTCTATGTCATATAGAAATCATTTTGCAGTGTCTATAGTCTCATTGTGGGTTTTATTTCCAACACTGACCCCATGTCCAACCCAATTTTCCCACAATAGTGCAATTACATTTCCATGATTTTTCATGTGGTGTTTCTTCTGCTTTTAACATTACTTTTCTGCATCATCTCTATTGAAAGTTGTTGCTTATTCTTGAGGTTGTAGGGCATTCTGCAGTTGCTATGCAAGCATTTCTCTGCTGCTTTAACATTTGTGTAACCGCTCTGTGGTCGGATAGGAGTAACCACAACACATGGAGTCAGCGCTTCGCTGCTATAAGCCAGAGGCCCTAGTTCCATTCCCCTTGCTCCAGTGGAGAGTGTAGGGCTGGACCAATAGCCCAGATATACTTCAATTAACCTACAGTCTTTTCTGGTCACAGTAACTGTTTAAAAGATCGGGTAATGAAAGGTGCCCTCTTAGTGCAGTAGGCAGCGCATCAGTCTCATAAAAGATTGGGTAATGGTGTTAGGTGGTCCAGCTAGATTCACCACTGTATTTATATTCAGTAGTTGGGGGAAAACTAACTCTAGATGTGGGTAGTACAGGAGAAACATCTAAGATGTGGTTCCGGTGGAGCATTTTCTGAGCTATGAGAGATGCCGGTCTGAGCAACAAGCTGCCACACGGAGAAGACCAGACTGAGAATCTCCCAGAGACGTAGCCATGACACTTGGATCCCGAGCTCCAGCATCCTCTCTACCTCTGGGTGTTTCCAGCTACCTGAGCCATTTCCTTAATTGCTTAAGCCTAATTGAACTGAATTTTCCATTACTTGTAATTGAAAGCGTCTTAAACAAAAATCCAGATCAAATTTAACTTCCTTTGCAATGCCTTCTCCAAACCCTAAAGGCAGGTCAGCTTACCGACTCTTCTTTTTTCTTTCCAGAATTCTGCCTGTACAGCACATGGACCGCCAAAAGTGTTGAACGGCACTGCGCTGTTTTATTATCTATTTTCCCAGCTCTCTAGGAGCTCAGCAAGAATGGAGACTAGATCCTGTTAGTATTATATCCCCAGAGCCTTGCACACTACCCAGTTCCCTTAGAAACCATCAATATATGAATGAATTAATCTCTGGCTCCTTTACCCAGTTCCTTATTTCATCCTCTGGCAAAACCCAGTATGTTCTATGGCTGGAAACAGTTAAAGTCAATTGTCTGGATTGGTATAATCCAGCCTGCTTTATAACAGGGTTATAAAGCAGGTTTAACCTGTTTATAACAGGGTTATTAGTCCTTGCTACTAGTAATCTTTAGTCCAATTCCATTACACTGAATTTCTTTTAAGATTACATACTATAGCTGCTGCAGAACAGGCTTCTTTCACATTCATTCATTCATTCATTCATTCAGCAAATGTCTATTGTATGTCTGCCATGGGGCGGTCTCTGTTCAGGAGATATAATAGTAAATAATTCTTTCCCTCTCATTCTAGCAGGGGGGTCACACTCTAAATAGGATGTGTAAGTAAAATGTAGAGTACGTGAGATGGGGGTAAGTTCTATGGAGGGAGATTTGTACATGTCGTAGAGAAAAGTGTGCCTGGCTGGGGGTGGAAGGACTTGAAGGACAACAATTCCGATGTGGGAACACCCGGTGTGTGAGATGAAAAACCAGGAGGCCGGGAAGTTGGAGCCGAGTGAGCGAGAAGGAGATGAGTTAGGAGGGTAGGTGATGAGGATATGGGAGAAATAACACAGAAACAGAAGCCCTTGAGCTTGTCTGACTTTGGCCTTTTAATCTGAGTAAATTGAGAAGCTTCTGGAAGAATTTAACAGACAACACGGATGACAGTCTGGCCATTAAAAGGCTGGAACACATAGCCATGTTCATTATTCCAGGGAGAAGAAAAGCATCTGCTTAGCTCCACGTAGCGAGGCTTCATTTAATTAGCATTTGAATTTCATATTAAGTTGCTCTGTTGCCTTGTAATGAAGCCCGGTGTATTTAATTCTTATTAAATATTTTAGCTAACATGTCAGTCACACACTTTTTAATATGAGGGTGGTAATATATAAGTGAAAATGGGATACAAAGTGTTTCAAATTACGTGTAACTTGGCAAAAGGATGAGAAGGCGTTTGGTAAAGATATGACGTGTCTACTCTTCCCTTTTGTTTTCCTGAGAGAGGCCTGCACGAGAGAGCCAACTTTTCCATTTTCTCCTCTTGCCAGCCTGCGGCCTGTGATTGATAGCTGTTAAATTAGGTTTTACCTCCCCAGTTTCGTCCAGTTTAAATGCATCTATAGCACAGCAAGCCACCGAGAGACAAAGGAGCAAGTGGTGATTCGTCAATTTTTCTTCGCCCTTGTTAACCATTGCTTAAACATGCAAAAGAACACGGTTTGTAGACAGGAAAAAAAAAGAAAATGGAAAAAGTGCGGTGAGTATTGAACACATTGAAAGCTCCCCAGTTTACACATATGAGTTGGTGTACACGCTTAGTTCTTAAGAGAAATGATTGTGCCTGCAGAACGGAGCGGGGAGTTGCATGGAATACAGGAGCACACTGAGAGTGATTACTCCTGTAGGCCCATTTCCCTCCTTGTCGGGGGACTCTCTCCATTCCACGTGTCCAGTACATCTGCCAGAGGACAGGATCACATGCTCCTTAAACAGTGATGCCAAGGTGATTACTTTGAGAGGAGTGGGGTCAAAGTCACACTAAGAGGAAGATTCTTTTCCTGTGTGAAAGTGTTGCCTTTAGGAAAAAAGTGAATCATATTTGCTCTAGCAAAACATTTGCTCTGGTGCTTCACCGGGAAACTGGTGGTGGTCTCCACCCTTTGGAAGTCTGAACTTGAACTGTAGCCCCCACCATCGTGTCCCAGAAGAGATCGTGCACTCCACCTCCCTCTCTCCGTGTGGGGCTGGCAACGCCTAGATACAGGCCAGCCATGGTTAACCCACCGCCCAAACGCCAGGGACAAGCTTGCAAAGCACAAGAAGGGGGAGAGATCGAAAGCCTCCATTTCTATCCCGTGTCAGAGTTTCTTGAAAGGTATCCAGGGGAGGGGACCCCAGACAAGGCGCTTGAAAAGAGATTGTGGGAAGATTAAAGAAAAACAGAAAAAAGAGAAACTCCATGTGGGATTCCCTCTAAGGATCTGAAATGTGTGATTTTCTTCCCAGCTTTGAGGTATTAAAGGATACGTTACTTAAATGGCAGCATTCCAAGTCCATCTCCTCTGTTCTGTTTTGAAAAGAGGACAGAGAAGAAGAGCTCACAGTCTCCTGGAGAGACTCAATTAGAGCCACATCTGGTTGGAGGGGCGCATGGGTCATCCCCTCTGACCTACCAATGCTGCTGAATACTCCAGAACAGCAAAATCCTTCCCTACCCCGAGAGGTCACGAAATGGCTGTCTGATCTTTTCCTGGGAAGAAAATAGGTCCTTACTACATCTCCTCAGATAATAGCAGGGCCATACAGAACAATAAAGAATTTCACTTTTACAGTAGATCTGGGCCTATCAGTTAGAGCTGGAGCCCTTGGGCCAGGGCATGTACCTCTCAGATGGTCTCTCCTTCCCAGAAATCCGTTTCTCCGTGTGATTCAGGTTAAGCATTCTAACAGTTGAATGGACGTGAGTATTGGAACACATGGGAACGGATACTCTTTCACAGTAGACTCACCTTTAGGGCTTTCGTATAGAAACTCAAAGAGTAGTAGAACAAGAGGATTATTCTAGAAAGCAGCCATGACAGCATGTTTCCAGCCTTGGTTTCTGTACCTGGAAAACTGTTGTTTGGGACAGCGAAGGGTCTGTGATGTTCCTATCTGCATCAACACATATGCACAAGTACACACACACAGGGACACAGACTTCTGGACCAGGGATCCAGAGTTTCATTGCTCACAGAGCAGCTTGCATTAGTTTCACGGTCAAATGCACTGAGAGTCTGATGTGCCCTGTGCATACGCTGGGGTTTGTACCCTGGGATTATGGAACTTGGAACTTGCATAAGGTGGCTTTCCCATCGGTCCCTCTGCCCCTGCGGAGAGAGTGAAAGAGACTTTTTCTCTGCAATGTAAAAAGTCCTATTTGGTGAGGGAAGGGGACAAGTCTGTACTGCAGCTGCCTGGGATGTCATCAGATATCTCTAGGGGAGAGATCAGAATTCACACCTTGCAGGAGCTCTCGACTTTGAAGGTTGCTAGTCAAACATCCTTTTACCCAGGTGCAGATGCTCTTGCTCAGAAAACCCCAATTGTGCAGGAACATGAAAATATTCACAGAGAATTATTTTCCCACAAGAGCAGGGACAGTAAGAATTTTTTCCTTCAGAGAACAGTTAGAAGCTAGGATGAGATTGTTCAGAGTTGAAGATGAGAAGCGAAGGAGCACAGGGGAAGTCAGAAGGAGGAGGTGAGTGTGCTCTTGCATCAGCCCCTAAGGGGGAGCAGCCGTGCCCACGCGGGGCTTCCACGCAGCATTCTCACCTGCACTCCCTGACGCACGATTCCTGGAATGTGAAATAATCCTGACGCATCCTTCTGCTGCCAGTGCCTTTCTGCTATAGAAGTTTTTCTAGTTTGCATACTGTGCTGAGACAGTAACATATTCATAATGCCATTCCCAGCTCTAGCATCCAACACATATCTGGAGGGTAAAGTGTGCTGAAAAATTCATAATCCAGAGCATTACCCCATTCTATCCCAAGCAATAGTTTCCCAGATCATTTCCTGAGCATAGCTCTGATTTCCAGGGTGTGATATATACACTAAGGTGATGATGTTGATGATGACGATGATGATGATGATGATGATGATAATGAGGATGCTGATTTTGGTGGGAGAGAATGGAGAGTGTACGTGTACAGACTCACGGTCATATTGAGTCAGAGAGGACTGAGTTTCATACAACCTCCATTGTTACATCATTTAATTACATCTTTGGTTACCCATCTATACAGTAGAAATAATGATGATAATAGTTATAAGCATAATATCTATTAATCTAATGCATAATATCTATCTTGGAATACCTAAGTAAAATGATATATATAAAGACTTAGGAGGGCTCAAAATTAATTAGCTACTGTTAATTACCATTGTTCAGATTTTTAAAAAACAAGGTAAAGCAGAGGAGAACAAGGAAGCAAATAAAGGAATAAATTGAGTTTTGGGGTTGATTCAATTTGGTTTTGCTTTAAGTCAAGTCATTGTCATCACCAATCCACAGAGAGACAGGCTATGCAGAAGAGATTTAGGAAAAAATTCATAAGACCCGATCCTCTAAATGAATCTCAGCACATGCAGAAATTGCACTGCCTAAGGCTGTTAGAGTTGGGCAGAGGCGAAAGGATAATTGCAGCGGAGCTGTAACTTTGATTTCCTTCTGAATTTGCAGAGGGTTCATTCTGACGTCAAAAATAATGACAAGCGAAGGGCTTTCAGTTTAGCTTTGACATTGCAGGGAGCTCTGTCAGGCCTTGCGCAACTGCCACAGCCTCATTTCTCTCCATGTACAAAAGCTGCCCTGTGTGGCCTCACGAAGCAGATAGACAGACAGGCAGACAGACACTGCACACTACATTGTCAATATTGCCGATGCCCTCCGAGTTCTACTGAAAGCAATATTCTAAAATATAATCACAGTTGGGAATGTGTTACACTAGATAGCTGCGTTTTTTTTATTTTTTTTCAACTCTGTAAAAAAAGCAAAATTAACAGGACAAAATAGATCTCATTTAAATCTCTCTTGCACCCTACATTTCTCCTCTCCTGCACAGGCACCAGGCATCCATCTGTCCCTGGACTGCTGTGAGGGTTGCCTAGGGTTGTCTTCTTGACTGTCCCCTTCTATTTCTTGCCTGCAGTCACTCTGTTCTCCACAGCTATCTGTGGGATGTACACATCACATTAATCCAATGTCCTGCTGAAAGGCCTTTGATAGTGTCCTAATAAGGGGATCCCAAATCCCTAACACAGTTTAGCACATATTCCCGTTCCCGGCATGGTTTCTCTCCAGCGTCCTTTACTGCCCCCTGACACTTTCCCCTGTAACTAACTATTCCACCTATTTACCTTTTATCCTTCATCGTCTCCCCTCTGGAACATGTAATTATCTCTATGTAGAATTACTACTATTCAACTTTAAGAATTTCACTTAAAGCTTAAGATGCCTTTCTCTCAGAGAATTCATTCTTTATTCTGGGCCAGTGCAGGCCCCACCCAAACTCATTCCTCAGGTAGAACCTATATTTTTTCTCTTGTGTAGCTCTTCACACTACATTATTTTATGCAGCATCTGTCTCTGAGTAACTGTGGAAGAGTATCAACTGTTTGTACTTAACCTCCCCTCCGTTTAATGAAACACATTGCCATCTTTTGCTAGAAGAAATGAAGAGAAAGGGACTATGTTTAGTGTTTGCCTTCATAAACACTATCTTGAAGACCAGCGCCCGAACACAATCACAAAAGCCAAGCATTGAAATTACTCAGAGAGTTTTCTTTAATTCTAAAAATGTTCCAGTCTACCTTTATAATTGGTTTTACTCTAAGCCTTAGGTTGGGGAAAATTGACAGAATTTATTTAAGAGAAGGTCCCCCAGGAAACAAAGAACTAGAAGAGACTTCTGCTATTAAAAGGGAAAGAGAAGAGGAAAAGAGATGGGGTGATGCTTTAAATGGGAATGGCAGAAGCTCACCTAATTGAGGTGGAATTTCTACATTTTCACCTTGCTCTTCTTCTAGAATCTGTGTCCCTAGGACTCATTTTTGCATATGTAACACTGCCTTGCAAACATCCGTTGAATGACAAAGTAAATGAGTAATGCTAATTTTTGAAGGAGAACAATTTAGTGATTAATCTCTAACATGCTTCCTTAACTGTTTCCCGTAATCACTCTTTCTGCACTCCCTTCCATCCCAGAAGTCCATGTTCCCATTGCACTGCTCAACCTAATTGACTTTTTAAAATTTTGCAGACTTTTTGATACCAAAGGAGATGTGTTTTCACTGAAATCCATAGAGAGAAAAACCACACTGCTAGCATTTGCATTTCATTTGAATGTCAGGCACCCTGCATTAGAGCCATGTGATGTATGAGGTTTATTTTTTTCATTCAGTGGTTCCTTGCTTTTCCAAGGCTGGATGAAGGCAGGTGAAGATGCGTAAAAGTGCACATACATACCTTCTGCATTAGTAAAGGGACAGGGTCTCAACATTTGGATGATATAATCTATTACAGTTTATATTTAGTAAAAATTAGTGAAGGAAGTTTCCTTTCTTTAGACCCATCTCACACCATTCCTAGTAAATATTTACATAAGATTCCTGAAATCAAAGAAAGAGGCAAACCCAGGCATTAAACAAACAAACAAACAAATGGAACTTTAGGAGATTACAGATAGTTCTCCATTTCTCCCCTACTGAATCATTTTAATTAGTGAACATTAACCAAATGTCTTCCAGGGAAAATATGCACAGTGCCACATCTTGAGAGATACAAAAGCTGGGGTGCACCTGCCCCCAAAGGGCAGAGGCTGTTTTAACTTACTTTAATTTCCCAATCACTTTCATAAATCCCTTGTCCCTCACTGCAAAATTCTTTTCATAGAACATAAAAAAGAAGAAATTTGTCCAGGACTGAAATGAGCATGTGCAAAAAAAAAAAAAAGGAGGAACACAGTTCCATTTTTAGTTTTTTGACAAAATTACATATTGTGTTCCAAGGCAAAAAAGAAAAAAAATGGACGAAGATATATTAGAGAAGAGAGAAATAAAAATGCAGTGAAAATGAAAAAAATAGAATTTTCTTCAATAATCTATTTTTGCTTGGCCTTTGAAGGACTCTGGTTCTCTCTACTTTGCCCTAACCCTTTAAAATTATTAATGAAATAAAATGGATAGACATAAAATACTACCTTTCTCAAATATGATTTATTTATTACAGCTAATTATCCCAAGTACAATCTTATGTCAATTAAGCACTTTACAATAAATATTCCAATTTACTAAGAGACAATTAAACTACCAATGATAACACTACAGTCATTTTTTTCTTGACATGAGTCAGTAAAAACTTACTATTTAACCCTCCTTTATCTTTCTATACTTCATATTTGAAGTGCAATATTAAATATGTATATATATTAAGTAGGAAGAAGAATTTAAATAATAGTGTAAAGAAAGACCTATAAATGAATAAAATAAACAAAATGATGAAAGATATTTCTATATATTCAGATTAAATATATGAATATATATCATTGTATTTATTATTAACCTATCAAGAAAAAAAATACAAAAACTCTTTGGAGTTTTACATGTTTGCCTTCAATGTTGTATTGCTTACTAACATAAATGAAAAGCAATGTATAAGAATATTATCCGCCATGGAAAAGGAACAACTATGATCCAACAGAGATGGACCACAAAACCATTATGCTGAGTAAAATCAGCAAGAACAAAAGGCCATATAATGTGGTTTAATCCACATGGACTCTCCAGAAAGACAAATACCTCGGGACAAAGTATTTCTGTGGCTGCCAGGGCTGGGGGTGGGCACAAGAGAGACTGGGGGTGAGCACTCGGGCCTTCTGGCTGTGACGGGAATGTTCGAAAATGGGTGGTGGCGAGGGCTGCAGACCTCTGTGAGTGTAGTGGGACCCGCTGAATTGTGTGCTGAAAATCAGTTCATTTTATGACATGCAAGTTATACCCTAATACAACTATGACAAAAATCTGTGCACTCACCCTTGGGTGATGGAGTCAAACATTTAGACTACACAGCAAACAAAAGTGTGTAAGAACAGGGCTTCAAAAGCCTGGAAACACTCATTTTGGTCCTATTACTATTTCAGAAGACACCCTTTTTTGCTTGTTTACCTGAATTCCCTATGAGTACTTAAACATGTCATTTCCTTTGGTCAACATGATGACTAAGACATGAATTTGCTTTATTTTCTATAAAATTGAAACTATTTAAAAAACAAACCTTTTAATTAAGCATTTAAATCTTACTTTTGTTTCTTTTTTTGCCCAAGAGACTTTATATGAAACCACACCCTCAATACCTTTCATGTCTTTCATTAGCTGTCTGTCCTCACAAATGCACTCTAATTACCTGAGGGCACGACTAACTCCGTTTTTGCAGAGGGTACTATTTTTTCTGAACTGGGGGTGAAATTTCCAATATGTGGCTAAGAAGCTGTGGGACTCAATGTAGAAAATCTAGGCTAGGAAATAGGTGGATCCATAAGGAAAATTTTAGGTAAAGTTACAATTTTTTTCCCCTGGAAACAGCCATACTTAGCATTTATTTATTTAACAGATGTTTATTGAGCATCTACTTTGGGCCAGGCACCGTTTTAGGCACTGTGGGTAACACTGTGAAAAAAAATCCAATTTTAAGGTTTTAATTTTTAATCCATCATTTCCAAACCTTCAGTAAAGCAATGTTTCTTGGCTTTTCAAATGGTTGTGGCTAATTAACAGGACTGGTACCCATGCTTGGGAAAGTCTAATGGAGCAAATTTCAGCCTTCCCTGTCGCATGCCTCCTCTATGATGAGCTCTGAAGGAGAGGCCTATTAAAGTGAGTATATTAGTCAGGATTTCTAGGGTGTCCCTTGCAGGACAATAGGCTTAGTCTTCACCTGAGGCCCACACCTTAGATAAGAGTGACTCAAAGCGTGGTCTGACTGAGGGACATGGTTCTCAAGTCTGGGGCTCAGGGGAATAGAGGCTACAGCCCCAGAAATCCCCAGGCATGTGGCTGGGGAAATGTTACTTTGGGATTTACCAGGAATTAAGGGAAGGTGAGTTCACTAGGAACGGGTAGGGGCTAAAGCTAAGTCTAGCCATTATAAGAATAAGAATTACCCAGGTAGGTCAGACACGGGAGAGGATTTTTCCAGAAAGAGTTAGCCTTTCCTCTTTCAAGATTCTTAAGGAAACTTATTGCCGGCCACCAACCACAGCCAACATGAATTCTTGTTCTCATACAAGCATAAAACAAACTAAGGTACGAGAAAAGATTCATTGTTGTCTTTGTTTCCGGGGAAAATTGGATAACACGCTTGAGCAGTAACGGGTATGGGCGCCTAGGGGTAGGAACCGGTCGGGCAGTGTCTGAGGGCTTTTACACCGGTGGGACTCACACAGAGAGGGCAAATAAAATAATTATCACAAGCAAAGGGCTATCACGATTACTTTCTCATGCTGTTACTTCTAAATCAGAGAAGTGCATTATGCTGTCCTTTTTAAAGCATTCCAATTTTACTTGTATGCATTCCTTTTTCAATGTAATATCCTGTTTTGCTACCAACACAATTGTGCAGTAGGGACATTAGGCCACTGTGACGCTAATAGGCGGCCACAGTGAAAGGCTATATAAAAGTCAACTGAAATAAAAGCTGATATTTTTTCCATAAGAAGAATTCGTATAACTCATGGTGCCTTCGGTCAGCATTAGAATCAGCCGGCAGCCTCAAAACCAGCACAGCTACCAGGAGCAGAGGAAGCCCATGATCACTCTCAGTGGTAGAAGGGAGCTGTCATGGAATCAGTTACATTTTTTAGGCTACTTCAAAATGGGATCCCCACAGAGATCATTCCAACAGACAACATTTCAGGATCATTTAAGGCGGTAGGCTTTCTGCCTGATTGGGCAAGATGGCAGGCATGATGCCCTGTGGTAGAAATAGAGGGAATTAAAGAGCATATTTTCGAGTGTGAATTTAATCTCGGCAAAGTCTCCAAAATAAGGACAGTAGACTAGAATCTTTTCTTTTTATTTTGGTCATTTATATCTCTGTACGTTTATTTGCTTCACTCTCCGAATGAAAAAGTAAAATGTTGTACATTGCATATCTCATTATTTAACCATCCATTCCTAATGAAGAAATGTTTGTAACTTCTCTTCCCATCAGGCTATCTCCAGAGTAACCTTAATTAAATCTTTTCCATTCTGATCGTTCCTTTCATTCAACCCCATATGCACCCAGCACCCTGTTCTTCATCAGCCACAGAGAGGATTAAGAAAGGAACTTCCTTTTCAAGAAGACTCCCCACTGACAAAACCCTCACTGGCCACCCTGAAACAGCACCTGACATCATATGTCCTCAGTCAGTAGTTGTAGAATTAGCCTTTCTCCTCTTTTTTCTGGTTTTCTCCTCTTCTATCACGCTTCTTTTAAAGCTAGCACAATTTATTTCCCCACCGAGAAATCTTTTATCCTAATAAACTGACATGAAAGTGACTCCATAGTAGTTTATTCCTCCAACATGTTACACACTTACTCGCATATAGTTAATGGTTACACAGATATTTCAAAGTGGCAAAGGTTCTTATGAATGACTTTTCTTCAAGGGGAAGGGAAATGGGAGAGCTTGATAAAGGATATCAGCAATATTTTATGATGAAAATGGAAGGGATCCATACAACATGAGGGAGGCCAGGCAAAGACCCTCAGGTAACTGCCACACGGCCATTCCCAGGACAGGACAGTGATGCTAAAGAAAGCGAGGAAGCCTGTTAAATCAGTCCAGTCTACTCCAGAGTTATTCTGTGAGCAATAACTCAAAAATAATTCTCTGAGTATTTCTCAAGGAGATGTCAGCATCATTCCCCCGTCATTAATGAAGCACATGCTACGTGTCATATATTTTTCTTTTTCCTCTCAATAGCCTGTGAGGGTGAAAGACACTATTAAAGGACACAGAAGACTAATAGGTGAGGAATCCAAGGCTCTGAGAGGTTCAGTAACTCTCTCAAGGTCACATAAGGTAGATAAATGGATGACCTAGGGTTTCAAAACCTTCGGCTGAGTCAATCTGGCTCTTTCCACCCTACTACACTGCTTCTAAATTGGATCATGAAATGTAAGTGCGGAGCCAAAGATAAAAATAGCCACATTATTCCAAATAGATTCAAAGACCTTCAAAAGAGCAGCACTGATTTAAGACATTATTTACAGAAGAAAATCAAACAAGGCATCAAAGCAATGTAAAAATATAGAATAAAATGTGCTTCTGGGTGCATTTCTTTCAAGAACAACCTCATCAGATACAAGGAAATACGAGGGATGAAGGGGATTGTCATCAACTCACTGTGAGCACTTCTTCAATAAAATATATTGAATTAAAAAATGGAGGACTAGGATACACAATAAATTCAAAGAAAAAAAGGATAAAGTCTGCAGGACTGTGTGTAAGAAGATACAGAAGAATATCAAAAAGGACCTTGGAAAAAGTTTAGGAAAAGGTTAAGAGTCTGCAGAACCAAAGGAAATTCAAAATAGATGTAAGAAAATTCTGGTCCAGACCATTACAATGACAGAAAAGTAGCACCAAGAATACATAACAAACACTAAGAGGGTATGCACAAAATACTGATTTTTATTACCCAACCACAGCTCTTTGATCTGCTTTGTCTTTGATTCTTCCCAGACAGAATGCTATGAATACATGCATACCTAACACAACAAGTAAATGCATTCCAACAATGTCTGTAAATGATGTTCAGACATGTCTAACTTCAGAACTGGTCCCGAAAGGTAATTTTGTTATAGATTATGTGCTGTATAAATTTCAGATACTATTCAGATAAGAGTGACATATTACCAGCCCGGCTGGTATAGCTTAGTGGATTGAGCATGGACCTGTGAACCAAAGGGTCACTGGTTCAACTCCCAGTCGGGGCATGTGTCTGGGGTGCGGGCCAGGTTCCCGGTAGGGGGCGAGTGAGAGGCAACCACATATTGATGTTTCTCTCCCTCTCTGTCTCCCTCCATTCTCCTCTCTCTAAAAATAAATAAATAAATAATTTAGAAAAAAAAGAGGGACATATTACCAGAGATATACGAGGGGGACCTCAAAAAACCAGAATTATCTTCTGAAGGGTGGGTCCCTTGTAGTACAGGCTTCTGTCTCTAGGTGAGTGTTCTAGGATCCCATCTGTATCCGTGTACCAGCTGGCATTGTTGTGAGAGGCTGTGCTTGGTTTCAGTGAATTTTTTTGGAAGACTTTTTCAACACATTTGCCCATTTCATGATGGGTCATTTACAAGCACACCTGTCCACACTGCGCTGAGTGTTCAGCAGTTTTTGACCAAATACAGCATGATCCCCATTTACCAGATCTCACCTCAAGCAACTTTTTTTGTTTCCCCAGATTAACAAAAAAGTCCTCAAAGGAAATGTTTTGCCAATGTGGAAGTGGTGAAAAAAAAAACCGCAGAAGCACTAAAAGGTATCAAAATTGATGAGTTCAAAAACTGTTTTGAGAATTGGAAAAAAGCCTCAATAGGTGCATTGCATCAGATGGAGAGTACTCTGAAAGTGATTGAAGTTTAAACATGTAAGAATAAATACAAAATTAAAAAAAAATAAATTCCAGGGGTTTTTTTGGATCCCCCCTTGTAAGTTTACAAGAAGAATTAACATGAAGATAATGAAGAATGAAAATGTTCAAGAGAGTATAGGAGGAAGCTTCAAAGGGGGATCAGATTTCAAGGTAGATTAATACATTCTACGAACATATAGTCATTTGATTAAAATGATTAAAGACTGAACTGGAAGCTTCCAAGGCAGATTTGTACCCACAAACCACCCTATCTCAGATGTAATGGAAACACAGATATGGGAGACGGTAGACAAAAAAATCTGATTTATGTTTGATGCCTTGATCATATTGTTTGGTATGGTGCACTCAAAGCCACAATGATTAGTCACTTAATGAAATTTTATTAATAAATGTGTCAGCTACTAGGTATGCATATAAATAAATGCCCTGTACCTGACATATTGTTCTCACAATCTCATTAGGGAACAGAGATATAAGAATATTCATAATATGGCCTGGCTGGTGTAGCTCAGTGGATTGAGCGCAGGCTGGGAACCAGACGGTCCCGGTTCGATTCCCGGTCAGGGCACATGCCTGGGTTGCAGGCCAGGTCCCCTATGAGGGCCATGTGAGAGGCAACCATACATTGCTGTTTCTCTCCCTCTCTGTCTCCCTCCCTTCTCCTCTCTCTAAAAATAAACAAATAAAATCTTTAAAAAAAAGAATATTCATAATACGGCTGAGCTGGTATGGCTCAGTGGATTGAGTGCTGGCATGCAAACCCAAGGGTTGTTGGTTTGATTCCCAGTCAGGGCACATGCCTGGGTTGCGGGCCAGCTCCCCAGGAGGGGACGCACGAGAGGCTACCACACATTGATGTTTCTCTTCCTCTCTTTCTCTCTCTCTTCCCTTCTCTAAAACTAACGAAATAAAATCTTTTAAAAATTAAGCAATAGAATATTCATAATATATTCAACAGTCTGCAATAAAAGTGTGTGTAAATAACCTTCTAGGAGCACAGATCTGGAGGCAGGGAGCGTGCTCTGTTCTGCAGTAAACCACACTGAGAAGGCATTCGACTAGGTAGACTGCGTAACTAAGTTACGAAACCAGCTTAGGCTCAAGCTGCTCAGTGAATAATCACAGTCATTTCTCCCAAAAGCCAGCATGAGCTCCCAATAAAACTTAATGCTTCTTGTTCTTTAACCAGAAGAAGGCACCTCAGTTTAGCAAAGCATAATGGTACCTGAAAATCACTTAAATCAGAATTGATTCTACATGTACTGATTTGGGGGAAGATGCGCACTGCAAATGTATAACAGAAGTTATGATGTTTAACAGCCCTAAAGAATGCGTCTATTCATGAGCACAAAACAAGGAACACAACCTCACTGAATCTCACTGTCACTATTCAAATTAGGGAGCTGCGGAAAAGCACAGTGACAATGGTGAAGCAGCTGATTGTTCTATATTGTGCTTACAAATGCTATACAAGACATAGAAAATTAAAAAAAAATAGACATGAAGTTCCTGCAGAAAACTATTAGGAAGGAAAATCATTAGCTCTCTCAGTGTGTACCAGAAACCTGGACACAGGCGAACGAATGAAATCCCAAGGCCCAAGCACAGCATTCAAGGAGGGCATGCTGCAAATAGGTTCCATGGACCAGGTCAAACAACTGGACTGTGGTCATCAGCGGACTGCTTTGTTCTTTTCCTAGAGCAGTTTTCACCCTATTCCTAGAGCTGAGGTCTCTCAACCCAGGCCTAAGTTGCAGGTCTATATTCTATAGTAAATCTGGGCCTTCTGCAGAGGAGGCAGAAGAATCTCTCAATCAATCATTCAAAGGCTCCACGATCCTACTCTCACCCAAATTTTAACTTTTGTGTGGTAGAATTAATCCCAATATTCATCTCCCTGTAATAAAATTATATATCTATCTTACTGTCTGATGGTGAGCAGAGTATAAGTCACTCTATGAAGCCATGTGACTTGCTTTGGCAAACAGGCTATCAGATGACCTGGCACAGGCGGACACTGGGAATGTGCCTATATTCAGTGGGGCAAGAATAAGCTTACGAGTGTTCGTATGGAAAATACACAATAATTAATAGATAGTAACAGAAGAATAAACTCTACTCCCAAAGGTAAACCTACTTTTCCCCCACCCTGAGTAACTGGGCTTTCTCTTTTATGACTTAGTGTCCAGGGCCTGGGCTCCAGAACAAACATCTACGGAACTGATCTAAACCGAACCTCCAGCCGTCAGCCAAGCATAGCTGAGCTCATCTGAGAACAGACAAAGATAGTATGAGAATAAACACTCTTGTAAGCACTGTATTTTACAGTTGTTTGTTTCTTACAATTATTGCGGTAATAGCCGATGGATATACATGGTTTTGAGTGTTAATGATTGCTACGTTAATTATCTTGATCTTTTCCATCAAGATAAGCCTTCCACTAGCCTTCTACTCTAACTTCAGGAACCAGGTTAATGCTCTGCCATATCCAATCTCCTTTCTGTCTGAGCCCCTTTGGTTGGACTGATGCTATTGGCTGTCACAGTCTCCTGACATCCTGCCTGGTTGAAACCTGCCATCCACCTGCTTCTGCACATGAAACCACCAAATGCTGTACATATGATGCCAGATAAATAAGAACCAACAATTACTACTATCATTTATTAAGAAAAAAACTATAGGTCAGGCACATTTGAGTATATGCTTTAATTAATTCTATAAAATTTCAAAAACACTGCAAGGCAAATTTTATAGTTGCCATTTTCTGGGTTCAACTCATTCATTTTTTATGACTATCTTCCAGACCCACAGTTCAGAAGAGGTAAGTAATCTGCTCAAGATATTCCAGGATTTAAATGCTACAGCCAGGATTCAAATCCAATCATTGCTTTTTAGGGTCTTCCACAGTACATATTTAAAGTGGACAGATCATAAAGTCTTGAGATAATAAGATGGATGTCCTTGTTATAACTGAATGGTTTCCAAGGGATAAAAGTTATTTACTATGTAGACCTAGGAGTGCCAATAAAATTTCTTGGCTCACCTATAAGATAGTATGCACCATATTACTTGGCAAGTATGGTCAGGGAAGTGAGGATGGGTCGGATATGGTGATGCTATTTTTATTAAAAAAAAGGAATATCATTAATCACAACCATTCTAAGGAAAAATGTTGATGAAGTTCTCATGCCTGCATATTTCCCTGCCGGGAGACTGTCTTGAATCTATTCCTAAGTAAAAGACCATCATAAATCTGAACATAGGTGTTCAAGACTTGGGACCATACAGAACTAAGTTCAAATCCTGCATCTAATTTTTCTAGCTTGATAATGTTATATATTTTTGAAATGCCAGTTTTTGTATCTAACAGAGGGGTAATAGAAGTAACTACCTCATAGAGTCCTTAAGGGAATTACATAAAAAGTGTCTTCTAAAATAATTTAGCACCATATTCAGGATAGATATAGTGTGGCTGCCTGAAAATATACGCACTGAACTTCTCTCCCACCACCGAGAATGGGAATTCATCTTTGCCGAAGGAGAATGCACCTTCTGAGGGCAGAGAAGGGCCAGGCCACGTGCACATACAGGAGGAGGACAGAGGCGGAACGTGAAATGCAAGCTGTTTTGGTAGCTGGTGTGGAAAAACATGAACCATAGCATGACGGAGAATGTGCAGATGAGCAAGTATATGTGTGACGGGTGCAGAGGGTCTTTGAAAGGTAAAACCATGGATTACATTCCACAGAAACAACCAGACGCCGTTACAGTCTGAGGGACCAGGGGACGTCATTGTTTAAAGGTGAACAGGGTTTAAAATGCAGCTACCTCCATTGTGTACCAGTGAGATTAATCCAGGTTTTGAGCTGCTGCTTTTACCTCTTCATTGTTTATTGGGTTTGAATCTAATTGGGCTTGACAGGAATCATGGGAAGCCACTAATTAAAATGATTAACAATATCAATAACAGCAAAGGGAATAGAAAAGGAAGCTTTTTATTTTTAATGAGCTAAACACCGATTCTGGCTGGCTGAATGAATAGAAGTTAATTGAGGAGTGACACTGGATAGCAAATTTCAAAAATGTCCCTTTTCATCCTCTTAATAAAGGGCACATTTTCTAGAAGCTAGGAGCTATACCTGAATCACAAATATAGATAAGAGTTATTTTTCCGTTCCGCTAGCTGAATTAAAACCAATTCCTAACCTTGGATGTCTGCAGACACCTTGTGGCTAACAACGTCTTTTAGTAAAGGCTGTGCTTAAACCTGGTTACACTTCAGCTTTCCATTGACCTTAAAGTAACTGTAATCTGCTTTTACTTACAAATGCAGTTCCTGCCAATAGTCTTTGAATAGACACAACAGCAGGCCACAGTCCAGGCTCCAGCAGAGAAGTGAAAGACACCCCTTGAGGATGTCTTTACTATTATATCTTGCAACACCAGAGTGGTGTATTTCTGGAGCACAAGCGCAACCATTTGGACAGTGTATTTCTCCACTTGAAGTGTTTCACCCTCTAGCCCCAAAAGGGTTCATCACTTCATTCCTAATGCCCACCCCAGATTCTTCCTCGGAGCAGATGAAGTCAATGTCCTGAGCCCCGTGTGCTGACATGCAGATTGTCCTGATGGCTGCCGAGGGTGAGATGCGCCCAGTCCAGACCTGGGAAACGCAGTGCCCTTCCTTTCCTGCGTAGTCGTGTTGAATCCGGCGGGGCTCTGATTGAAGGCACGGGAATACTTAACACAATATCACTGTATTCTACAGCCCCAAGGTAATTCCTCTTGACAACTGTCTACATAAGAAACATCCAAGTCTATGGAGAATTTTTATGGGTTTATTGGAGCCAAACTTGATGACAATTGCCGGGAAGAAAAATCCCAATAGGTTGAGAAAATGCTCCAGGGAATGGCAGTTTTGCACCTTATTTTATACATTATGATCAAAGGGTTACAAAAAAATCCATTGGTGATAGATGAGCGAGGCAGAAGAAAGCAAAGCAGGGAAATCTCTGGGGCTGGATAAAGAGGAAAAGGGACACATACCTCTTTTACTTTGGTGCATACAGGATAGTTAACAGTTAGCAATTAACAGGATAACAAGAACAATGAGGGTTTCTGCGGCCTCTGCTCTGGTGGGTCACTGTGCCCTGCGGGGTCTGGAGAAAGGAAGTCACCCTCAGGTTCCAAAGGTCTGTTACCACAGATGCTAACACACAATGAACAAGCTCAGTTAGGGTGACCACTGGCCTCTGTCGGGGAGATACGGCCCAGGACGCGACTGCTGGCCCTGAACCGCGTGCAGTTAGGAAGCTTCCATTTCAGACCCACCCGTGTGGTTCCTTCCAGTCTCCGAGTCTGTATGGCCACCACGCAGGCCTCCCCTAGACTTGTCTTGTTGGGTTCAGTGTGTGGCCTCTTTTTCGTCCACGCCACTCTACATTTTACTTACATTTTTACATGTTTTTAGACATTTCCAGTGGTGATTTAACGTTTGAGTTGTTTCTCTTTCCTTGATTTAACAATCACTGACACGTGCACAGCATTTCCAAAATATAGTCACAAAACTTCGGCATGTTTCTGTCTTGCCACATCTTCCTTGATTCAGGGACCGCAATCAACTGTTCTGAAATTCTGAGAATTCAGCTCAGAGGCATCTCTGCACTTGCCAGCTGTGTGATTTGGGGCGTGTTATTGAACTGACCTGTGCCTCATTTCCATACCTATAAAATGGGAATAAATATATCACACACCTATTGGGGTTGCCATGAAGATTTTAAAAAAATAATTCTTGTAAAAGTACTGAGAACATTACATGGCCCCAAACAGCCACCTCACTGGTGGTCTGGCTCAGTATTCTGATGACAACCACTGTTCTGTGATCCATTCGGATCAGGGCAGAGGAGCACATTTAAGTCTGTATCCTCGGTACCTGGTGCTTCGTCAGGAACGGGGCTGCCGTTTTCCAAAGCGGCAAGTCAGAGCTCTAAGAGGACACGTGACTTTCAATCCTTCACATGGAGTCAGGAAAGGAAAAAAAAAGTTCTCATTTAAGTGCACTGCTCTTCCTTCCATAGCTATTTCCCCCCGATAAATTTCTTCTTTTCTCTCATGCCCTGAACCTATTAGATTGCTAGGCAATGGGAATGGAATGCTCAGGCATTACTTGGGCTGAATTTTCTCTTTTGGGCTCTCTCTTCCTGTGATGCAAAATAAAACAGGAGACAACAGGCTGCTTCACCATGTCTCACTCACAACACTGTGTCTCTGGCCCCTTCCTGCCATAAATTTGAAAGACTATCTTATGAATACTTTTAAGAACAGCCTTTCATGTGTTCACCATGATGAGAATAACCTTTTCCCAGGTGACCTACTGGAGGGACATGCAGATCAATATTCTGAATGCAGAAACTATTTCAGGAAATATCAGGAGCTATCAATTCTCAACTAATTGGGAGATTGTTTTTCCAGGAGAATGGCTATAAAATTTCAACTATTCAAATCACTGTAATCATTTTATTTGTCCTGGTCTCTAGAGGGATTTTAAACAAAGGTTCCAGTGATTGCTTTGTTATTTCGACTGCGCCTAGTAATTTTCCAGCGTATTAAAAGACAGTCAGTGTTGACTGGAAGGGGAAAAATTGGGCATCTGCCTGATGGAACTGCTCATTTTCAATCAACATAATTACTCTGTATTAACACATCTGCTGTTCAAACAATATTGCATTTTCGCTTTTTTTTGTAATAATTAACTTGATGGGATCAGCACTATTCAACTTGAATAAACCTCAGAATCATTTCTATATTGGGAAAATTGTGCTAAGGCACGTGAAATGATTGGGTTTGAGCTATTTAGCGTCAATCTTGTAACTCAATTGCATGACCTCCTGAAACAAAGCAGAACAAATAAAAGAGTCTAATTCCTAGAATGTACAGCAATTTATATACTGTTGAAACTATACAAATAAAATCTAGAGAGATAAAATATTTTCCCCAAGACCTCAAACACTATTATATTAGGAAATATCCAATCAGTCCCAAAGTCTGTCAAAATAATCTTCCTTGCTCATAGTTTTGACCACATTCTTCTCTTTCTCAAACCCCCAGGGCAGCCTGTCACCTTCCCCGTCAAATTTAAATTACTCTCCCTGCTTCAGGGACTCCAGTCTGCCCTTGTTTACAACGCCTTTGTCAATTTCCCTTTCCCCATGGCCCATTCACTGGTTCCTAGGACTTTAATTGATTGGAAGAATGATACACTGAGTCAAAAAGCACAGATCTTGAGCAAATTATGTAACTTCCCTGAATCTTTTTTTCTCCCCTCCCTCTGCAGAAAAAAGATCAAGGGCTAGTAACAGATTTCCCCCCACCCCCTACCTTCACTCTGTCTTTCTGTTATAACCATGCATCCTTCTACGGTTACTGTCAAGCACATGCCTCTTTATTTCAGAGACATGAGCAGGTATACTAAAGACAGAGCGTCTGAAGGAGAATGGCAAAGCAGGTTTGGAGGATCTCGTGAGAAATCCTTTATTGAACAGTTAACCTGGCAACTTTACTTCATTTAAGAAATACCTACAAATGTCTATTGAAAAAGGTAAGATATTCAAGGTGAGTCCTACTTCCCATGGTTTATCAACGTACGCTTGTTTTTGTTTCCTTTTTCCTCGCGTCTCAACTTTTCAACTTTACCCTCACTCTCCTTGTTTCCCCCCCGTGTGGCTGAGGTCAGGAAATTGCTCTCTGTAGTCCTGTCTCCCATTCCAGGCCGGGCCAGTGACAGCCAGGGAGAGGTGACCACTGACACACAGAATGAGAAGCCACACTGGAGCCTTCTTGACCAGCACACATGCAGAAGGAAAGAGTGAGGCCCTTAGTAATTCTCCTTCCCCTGCACTTGGGGATTATAATGTCACCACTGATGGCAAAGTCCTGATCGATTTTACCCATTGAAGACAAAGTATCAGTTACCCTTCAACTAAAGAGACAGGACCCTTAGTCCCCACACTTTTTTCCCAACAGAGTGACATTTGATGTGTCTAAGTCCTCTGCTCCTCTTGAATTATTCTAATTGGAAGAAGCTTCTTGTAGCAAGGTCCATAATGATCACTACATTGTTAAATATAAGAGATAATATTCTGACTGTTATCTTCCTTGGAATATCAGGAACATGCAAACCACTTCCTTTCCTTACAAATCTTTATTTTCTTGTTATTTAAAACACAATTACCTAATTTCTTCCATTCCCACAGATAACTCCCATACCACTTCTTCAATTTTAATTTATTTTACTTATTTGTTATAACTCTTTTAACTGTATTTTATAATTGCAGTTGACATATAATATTATTTTACTTTCAGTTGGACAACACGTGATCCTGGGGTGTCCAACCTTTTGGTGCCTTTGGGCCACACATTAAATACATAAACCCTAACGAAAACTGAAGAGCAAAGAAAAGGTCTGTACATAATTTTTGTGATATCTGCCACCACACATAAGCAAAAAAATCATTTAATAACCCTAATTATGAAGCGGCCCTTTTGATAATCTTTTAAAATCATCCAGCAGGTCCCAAGTTTGTCATCATTAATATAAAAATGTACATATCTCAGAAATAAAACAGTATAAAACTTAATAATAAAACTAAGTAATATTTTGACCTGGCTGGTGTAGCTCAGTGGATTGAGTACCGGCCTGAGAACCAAAGGGTCACTGGTTCAATTCTCAGTCAGGGCAGATGCCTGGGCTGTGGGCCAGGTCCCTAGTTGGGGCATGCATCACAGGCAGCCACACATTGATTTTTCTCTTCTCTTTCTCCATCCCTTCCTCTCTCTCTAAAAATAAATAAATAAAATATTTTTTAAAAAGCTTTAAAAAAAACTAATGTTTTAAGTAAATTTATGATTTTGTGTTGGGCCCCAGGCCATGGGTTGGACTCCATTGGATGAGACCTGTATAGAGCTTCTGTTATTCTTAGCTGGCTCTTTGCCACATTCCCACCTCTAAGCATTGGGGTTCAGGGTTCAGTTCACACAGCATTTTTTCCTATCTTTATTTAACTCCTTGAGGATCTCATCCAGGCGTACAACATAAAGTCCATCAATATACGAACAATTCCCAACTTCATTTCTATGTCCCAGACCTCTGGGGTTCACATCGAACCCCTGTGAGGTACCTAATAGGCACTGCCAATTTTTGCCTTTTCCTCTAAATCAGTTTTCACTTGACCTTCCCAGTCAGACACTTTGCTAGGTCAATGGATTTGGACACTTCAGTGGATTTCCTCATATCAGTGCTACCACTTACCAGTTATAAGATGAGCTGATAATATTATTTCCCTTGCTACACATAGGAATATTATATGGATCAAGGAAAAGCATGGGAAGACTTTGAAAATTTTAACCACTTTATAAATGTAAGCTATTTTTCATGAACTTAACTCACTGAGATTTTATCATGTACCAATCACTATTTATGATTATTTCAAAGCATTACTAACAAGATAATCTGGTATTTCCAAAAGTGAGAATTCAGGCACTAACTTTAGATATTCTGCTTACAGATCTGAAGACAAATGGGTGGTTTTTAAACACAGAGTCAAAATTATATGACATAACAGTGAATGTTAATGGTATAAGAGAGGTGTTTCATACTTTGAAAAGAATATCAAGGGTTTTTTTTTTTTTTTTTTATATAATGAAATGCAAAGTCCTAATCACAGATAGCAGGAAAATTTTCTTAGATGTGTGATAACAGCAAGTGGTTCTTTGTCATCTGAGGCTAGTTTTCATTCTATAGTTATTGCTTTTTATGAGTAATGAGTAACAAGATCGCTCTCCATCTGGCACTTGGTGGCTGAGAATAGCAGTAGCATAAGGTGAAATGTCAGTGGTAAAACATTTGTAAAACATGATCACTGTCTTAAACATCCACAGTGGCGTATATCCCAGATAATATTATAATACAAGTGAATTCAACTTTATGGGGCAATGAAAGAGTTTAAAGTCAGAAAAATGTTTCTGAGTCCTGGTTCCGCCATGGACATAGGTCGTTCAGCCATCAAAACGTTATTTCCCATGGCCCAGGACACTCATTTCAGAACGAGACTCAAGGAGGAAGGCCCTCTTGTTCTAGGGGGGGAAACTCAGTTCAAGGTAACAGTGCGAGTCAGCTGTCCTGATAGAAGGGGCCGCCTCACGGGTGTGACAAGTAGGACAAACATTTACAACTTCTAAGATCTCTTCCAATGCTGAGACATCATAATTATCTGGAGGAAGATAATGGCTTAAAGTTCAAGGTAAAAGTGATTGTGATAGGAAAATATAGGTAGTGATCATTAATTGAATCCTTTATATGGAACAGTAGGTGGTTTGCTACCTAATGAACACAATCTCACTTAATTATTCTGGCAATCCTGGAAGATGGGTTTCATTCACCTCATTTTTATAGGTGGGGAAACTGAGACACAATTTGGTGACAGATTTACAGAGGACTAACTGATTAGCAGAGCTGAGAGTGCCGTCCAACGCAGGCTTCTCACACTCCAAGGTCCTCCTTCATTGGCACTGGGACACTTCCTTGAGTCAGCCCCTCATCCCTGTCAGCCCCACTCTTGGCCCTGCCCTTTGTCTGGGCAGCTCCTTCAAGCCTCACAACATCACCACGTGTCACAGGGGAGGAGACTGAAGCCACACAGAGTCCCCAGGAAGCATATTTTGCATTCAGTATCAGCAACACAACAAAGGATGCCTTACAGCTCCTGATTTTCAGGGCACTAGGAATGCCATCCCTACGTTACTGGCTGCACCTGGTTCCCATCCTCTTTTACTGGTGAACCTTCTGTTTGCCCAGGAGGAAGCAGGAGTACCGTGATAGCTGAGCACTCACACCTGCCTTTGTCAGACCCCCCCCCCCCCCCAACACACACTCCCCCTAGAAGTTAGGTCAATTGCTCCCCTGCTGGTGAGCCTGGGAACTTTCTTTTTTGGCCCCTCTGTTTACTCATCTGAAAACAATGACCCCTAAGAGTTGGTTTATGAAGATTAATGGAGTTAAATCATGTTAAAGTATTAAAATAATGCCTGGAACTTAAAAAGTACTCAAAAACATTAACTATTGCTGTTGTTATTGTTGATCCAGAAGACGCTGGAATATATTTTCTCAACATGTGGTTCTTATACCACTGCCTCAGAATCAACCAGGGCAGCTCCCCTCAAATATGCTAAATGTGCTGAAAGCACGTCCTGATTTAGCAGGTCTAGGGTGGGGCCTGAGATCTTACTTTTACAAGCTCTTAGGTGATACTAATTCAGCTGGATCATCACACTTTGAGCAGCAAGGAACTAGGGTACTTTGTTAACTGCAGATTCTGGGGCCCTGCCTCAGACTCCAGAAAACAGACCCAAGAGAGTGAATGTTTCACTGGCTCTCAAAGAGTTTCTAAGGCACACTAACACTTGAGAAGGCCGTGAGTGAGGCTGCTGTTGGTTCTATTAACATTATTTGACAATGCAATTCACTGGAGACACAGCCTGATCGAATTTCTGATTCATCATCATGACTTCAGGGTAAAATGCTTCTGACGCTAAGACACCTTCCACCCTTTCTGTAACAGAGATAATGAGTCAATTTTCCAAGCAGAGTAAGTAGATAATCCTTCTCAATTTACTAACATAATTCACTAAATATTAAGGAGCATTAGAAGAGGCATTCTTTTTGCAAGCTCAACTAAGCAGTAGTTTTCTAGCACAAATATTAGGGATAAATAAATAATTTCATTCATTCAAGGTCAATAGCTTGCATTGGCTTCTGTTATATACTGATGTTCCCCCTGCTTCTTCAGTATTTTTTAATTTGCATATAGCACTGTATTTTTAAAAGATTTTTTTTTGCTTTGATTCTGGATAGTTTGAGCTTTAAAATGCAGTCACTGGAAGGATACCAGGGTAGGAACTCAAGGAAGACATTAATAATCAGTCTTTGAGTAGGGTTAGTGAGCAGAGCAGCTGATAGGGTGACTTACTACCCTAGTTATCCAGGGCCACCCCAGTTAACACCAAGGGTCCCAAGTTCTGGGCAAGTCCTCCAGTCCCAGGTAAACAGATGCAGTTGGTTGCCTAGCAGCCTAGCAGAGACCTTGGGGTAGCCTTTCTATCTAGCAATTAATGTGAGTCTATTCAATTGTTCCTATTCTTTGTCTTTCTTCAAACTGAATTGGCTTGGGTCAGATGTGTCTACTTCTGTCCCAATGAGCTCTGGGCAGAGAACAAATTACACCTCCCCAGCCCCCAGCTATTGAGGGCCCATCCCTGTGAAACAAAGACTGATTTCTAGAGAAGACAGAGTCCAGGCAATGACCTGTGACTATTATAATCTCTCAGAAATGGTCTCTGATCACCTAGTAAACTCAATTTTCCTTTGCTTTGTTTTTTCCAAATGCACCAGGGAGCCACAATCCAGTAAAATCAGCTCTGCCTCATTAGATCACAGCAGAGAGCTTGGTTGTGATAGAAAACAACCAAAATAGGACTGACATTAATTAAGCACTTACTCTACGCAACTAATTGCTCGACAGATAGACAGATAGGTAGACAGACTGACATAAAAAACCCCACTGATGCAGCTTCTATTGCATCATTTCATAGATAAGGTAACTAAAGCTTCCTATGGTTTCCAAGGCTAAAAATTGAATCAAGATTCCCTGGCTCTAAGCCAACAATCTACCTTTCCCTAATATTCTTTCTTTCTTTTCCTCCCATCATCCCTTTTTATCTCATGTTTTCTGCCCTTCTTTCTATATATGGTCATCTGTGTGTGCTGGTCTTATAGACGTCGCCTTGCATACAGTTACATACTACTAGACGTTACTGTGTACTCTTACCAGTTAGGGTCTCCCATATTAGGCTAAGACAGAAACAAAGAAATTGGCTAAATTGCACATTTAGTAAGTGAAAAATTCTGACCCTGTAGCTTAAACCCAGATCTTTTGATTCTACATCTTGTCCTGTTTTCCATCCATATCCCTCTGTCATACCTCTGAATGCTTCATTGTCTGCTGATTAACACACAGAGAGGAAAACTGACTTTGGTTTTCTATCTGCAATAATAGTGATAGAATTTCTTCAACGCCTTCACCACGCAAAGTGTTTGGTAAGCACTTTACGTGGTATTACTCCCAAATAAAGCAACTCAGTCACAGGGACATCATGTAGTTTTCCTAAACCTAGTAACAAAAAAAAAAAAAAGGGGGGGGGCAGAGCCAACAGTTGAATCTAGATTTATTTGCCCCTAAAGACTTCCTTTCAAGTTTGCGAAACTATATTTTTTGTAGTAGGATCAGAATTTGTTTATGTATTCTATTGATCTAAGCAAGTTTGAACAATGATACAATATTGCTCTGAGATAATGTTTGTTTATTACGCTCTTACTCGTATTTCTGGGTACAACTATACTGTATACCGAGGTTAAATTTTTACCATATCAATCTACTACCTGCCATTATATTTTTAAGCTTTCTATTTCTTTAAATCAATGCATTCTTTGAAATTAAGCCCATCCTAGTAATAATATCCATGAAATCATAGATGTGATGAACTTGTTACATAATTTCTAAAACACATTACATTTCTAAATACTTAAAACTTTGTTTACTACTAATAGCAAGATGCAGGCTGCTAAACACCACATAAAATGGCAATTTTTGCATTGCAGATTTTCTTTGTCAATTTTGCTAAAAGGGTTTATTCCTTATATTGTGTCATTTTAGAAATTTGAATCACTGAAAGAAGGCAGTGTAGTAGACTGTTGGTCTAGGGAAACACTACATTAGCTGTCTTCATTTTTGAGTCACTCTTCCGATGTGTTTGCATCTATTTCCAAGAGAAGCGGATAAACTCAGAGAGCTTTTTCTGTGGGGTCAGGGAGCCAGGTCCAGCTTCTACAGCTCCCTTTGGCCCACGTACCTGGAGTGGTTGTTCCACCGCAGAGCTTACCTTTTCCTGTTGCACTCCTTGCTTGCCCAGGGGATCCAGGCTGCCTGAGCTTTTCCTACATCTTGTCTTCTGAAGGACCTTTTCAAATTAGTCAAATTCTGAATGTGGTGGCGTCTTGTGGCCTTTGCCCTTATCGACTTCAGTTATGTAAAAGAAACCTGTCAATTATATCAAACTCTATCATTCTCACTCTCCTTCCATTTACTAGCCTGCTTTATAAAAGAAGTGTTTCATTTAGTGGATCTAGGTTTCTTCCTCGGCTTCTATTTTCAATTCCCACTGAATGAATCGGGTCACAGCTTATGATCATTTGTTACCTGCGACCGCTGCTCCTGGACCTCCCTTAGCAGACTGGCCAAGCTCAGGGCTGCATTTCACATTCTCTTTTAATTCCTTGTTGGCGGCTTGCTGGCCCTTTCTCTCCACCTTGCCGCCAGGTTTAATGCCTTTGGCATGCCAGCTATGTTTGCCTGAATTTTTCCAAAATGCGAGGAAAAACTCAAATCTCCATGTCCCAATTCTTAGTGAGTAATCTTTTCAGGCAATTCTTTACCATCATTTACTCTCTCAATTCCTCATCTTCCAGGTTCCTCCCTTCATAAAAAGAACTCCCCCAAACAATCAGAAATGTCTTCATCTTAATAACAATGCTCTTTTGGTATTCGAGAGTGGTGGGGATAGGAAACAGTGTAATATGAACAATGCAAGACTAACTTATTCATGCAAATGCAAATCATATTAGCTGGCCCATGTCCCTCTTTCCTACAGCCCAGCCTCTTGCAGAGAGCAAAGGCAGATGGGAGATTCTGAGGTGTGCAGAGTTGGCATATGGCAGTCCCAGACCAAGGTTCATCTAAAGCAAATGCCAGAACCATCTGATATGTAGGGTTGCGAGGGATGCACTCCTGTGTTGCTCTATGGAAAAAGAGAACGCCTTCTCAAATAAGACATTCTCTGAATTACATGTAGACACACAAATAAAAGAGTCTCTACTCATTCACAACAATTCTTGCCTGACTGACCCCGTAGCCTATTACCTAAGTTCTTGCCCTCCATCTCATTCTTTATGAATCCACCCTACACACAGATGTCACAATGTTCCTCTTACTCTGTACATTTGACCACAGGGATGTCCTGCCTAAAGCCCTCCTTCCACCCGTGACCTCAAGCAGTGAGTACATCACAAAGAGTTTCAGCTGATTGGAAATAAGTGTCATATGAAAAAGAGGAGTGGGAATAAATAATATAACCATGTCTCACGTGAAGTTCATAATCACTAACCTAAGAGATCCCTCAATATTCCTGGGTCATCAGACCACAGTACTAGAGGTAATTCTCCTAGACAACTGGTTCATGTCATCTCTCATTTTTGATAAATAATACCTGTTCCACCCTCAGTCTCAGCTTAAGACCTCCTGGACAAATAGAAGCAGTGAAAAAAGAAATTCCTCTAGCTTCCACACCTATAGCTCTCACTCACTTTCATGTGTGCTCACACACCTCCCTGTCTTCAGAAGCCACCCCTAGGTAAAACAAATTCCTCCACCACATCCTCTCACTTTCTCAGGGATATTGTTCCTCTTCCCCTGGTCTTCTCCCGCTACTTTTTCATCAACATAGAAGCATGCTGCTATTTTGTTTTCACAACTACCGTCATTACCACCATCACTACCATCATCATCATCTAAACCTCACATACTCTCATGTCCTCTCCAGCTACTGACCCAAACTCATCAAAGGCGTATCTCTGATCTTTCCCTTCAATTCCTTTCCCCAGATCATTCCTGGATGTTGTTGCCGTCAGGCTTTTCGTCCACACTCACCACGTCTGCTCTTGGTAGTCACCTGTGGTGTCTGCTCTGCTAAACCCCATGGCTGCTTCTCCACCCGAGACTCACCTCACCTTTGGCAGTATTTGGGAGGGTCGAACACTCCAGCCTTACAGAAACATATTCTTTATTTAGTGTCAATGACATCTAAATATACGAGTGTAACTAATTTCTCCCTGGCTGTTCTTCCTGTCTGACTTGCTCTTTCTCCTCACTTCTGTAATCTCTTAATACGGCGGTCCTCCAGGGCTAGGTTTGGACTTCTTTATTCTGTCCACGCCCATGCCATTTCTGGTCTTTAGACAGTCTCAGGGCTTTACATACCAGGTAAAATGCTGACGCTCCCCAAAAGTGCAGCTCCACCTGGGCCCTCGCCCCCCAGACTCATGTGGCCAAGAGCTCACTTGGCATTTCCACCTCCATGTCTGCCAGGCATCTCAAGCTTCTTGGGTTCAAAACTGAGCATCTGAGAGTTCCACTTTCAATCTCCCTCTTCCGCCTTCCCCAATTTCAGTGCAGGTGAATTCTTCTAATTGCTGAGATCAAATGCATTGGGTTCTCGTCTTCTCTCACATGCCTCACCCAGGCTGTGGGTTCATCTGTCCGAACTACCTGGAAAGGATACTCAGCCTCGACCACTCTCACCACCCCTATTCCTTTCACTGTGTTCTGAGCCTGGTCCATCTCAAGGTTGAATTTCTGCAATAAATTTCTCACTGACAGCTCTGCTTTTCTTTTCATTTCTTTAGTATAGAGTGACCAGAGCGGTCCTATGAGAACTAAATTTGGTGAAATCACTCCGCTGATCCAACCCTCCAATGACTTCCGATCCCAAATCCACAAATATGGTAAAAAACAGTATCTTACAGAGGACTATGGGGTCTTGTGTGGTCTGGCCATCTCTTACCCCTCCAATTTGCTATCTCACCTCCCTTTTCTCTACCTATTCTATTCTTAGTCTGGCTGAAATTCACAGGTATCCCCCTGCCTCAGAACATTTGCACACATCTCTCTTTTTTTCTGCCTAAGCACTCTCTCTCCCACCCCATATCTGCAAGGTTTGCCTTCTCACTATTGGTTTTCACCCAAAAGTCTTCTTTCCAGTGATAACTTATTCAACTGCTCTACTACTTACTTGTTGAAGTCCATTTCTCTTTCGCTTGTCATCCAACATTTATCATTACCTAATTCACTCCAATATGGCTTAAATATTTATTTTATTGTCAGTTTCCTCCAGTGAGACACAGGTGTAGGACAGCAGGGTGTTCTTTCCTTACACTCAGTGTTGCTGGGAAAACAGTGGGCAGTCAAGAATCGTTTGCTTAATGAAAGATGAAATGAATGAATGCATGAATAAATGAAGAAAGAAAAAATTGTAAATGCCCACTGAAACGAAGGTAAGCCAATTTATGTACGAGAAGGCTTCTTCAGGCTCTTTAATTTGATGATGCAGTTTACACATATCCTCGGAGACAGTGAGAGAGATAAAATGCCCACTGTTTCCCAAACACAATTGATCACAGGGATGAGTTCTTTACACCTGTGCTACTCAAAACGAGGTTTGTGAACCAGTGCTGGTTCACAAATTATTAATTACTCATCTGCAATAAAAAAAATGGAAATTGGGAGCAAAACTTTAGAAAAATCTTGTCGCAACGTGAAAGTGCTGAGAAGAGCATTATCAGTTCACTAAAGTTTATTCTCATTTCTTTTTTAGTAATTCATCATTATTATGTTTTTAAAAAATACTGTCAATTCATGACACATTAAAATAAATAATACTAATAATAAAATCCTGGTCCTTACTGCAGATAATTTAAGAAGCAATTCCTTAAAGCATATTTTGGGAAAACATAACATCCAGAGGTATCAGAAAGCACTTTAAGATCCAGCCACCACTTTTGCTCCCAGGCTAATTTCTTGCCATCTCCCCAGTCACATGCACCTAGTCACATGCCAACTGAGTCAGCTTGGCCTCCTGTGCCCTCCATTTATCCAGGTGTTTATCTGCCTGATGAGCCCTTGCCCTCCTCACCTGCCTGGAGAACTTCTCATTATCCTTCAAAATTCAGATCCAAGACTAATGGTTCTATGGAGAATCCCCAGATTCCTCTACATAGATTTGGGCTGTCTCTGTGCTTCCATAGCTCTGTGGTAACCTTATCCCAAAATTAACACCCCTCTCTTGAATCATTATCTTTACCAGAAACATACTGACTACCTAGAGTGTGGGAGGATCTATGGTCTCTCTGGTCAGTATAAATCAATATGAGCTCCTGCCCAGGGGAGTTCCCTCTCTGGCCAACATATTACCTGC